>OY747721.1:37948848-38171348 GCA_963556495.2 Valencia hispanica
GATGGAAAAGAGAATCTCTGACCCACCTGCAGGCCACTGTTACCATTATCATGATTGTGTGAATGTTTTCTAATGGAAAAACTGAGCTCCTCTTTCACCACCCATGTATCATTATAATTCAAACAGCAGAGGCAAAGGTCAAAGTAAACCTGCCATAATATCACTGCATGATTGCTCAATAGTATTATAACATTCTGGGTCAGTTGAGCTTACATAAATGTACAAAGGATAAATCTGACAATTATTAGTATTTGAGATTCATTGTACAGCTTTACTTTTTTAATTATATGCAAAAAACAAACAAACAAACAAACAACAACAACGTAGATAAACGGGTTCCAAATCTGATCAAGCAAGTCCACCCCCTGGCACGCCCCTCCCAGCGCACTCTCCTCCAACCAACCCTAACCCCTTCAAGGTGTTGCCATTAAAATGCATTTATCTATGGGTAGTAGTGTTCAAGCAAGTACGCCCTTGACCCCGCGCTCCTCCCCACACACTCCTTTACCGAGGCTCTCTGCATGTCAACCGAGAGGTTGGAATTTGCAGGAAATTTCTACTCCTTAAAGATGTTGTCATTACAATGCGTTTAACCAATGGATGGTAGTACATTTTTAAACAAACAATATAATTGATACTTCATCATAAAATTTCCAATATATTTTCAGACAACCATGTCTCTACGTAGAACAATGCACACCCATCCGGGTGCTCTTCACTTCACTTCACTTCACTGCAGCTTCATTGTCCCAAAGGGAAATTTCATTTGCAGTAGTGTACAAAATACAGTAAAAACAGTTACAATAAACATACTCTCAATCATCTTGGAAATAAGGCTTTTGAAATAATAATAAAAAACATACTATAAGTCAAAATGATGATTTTTTTTCCCCCAATGTGGACTTAAACTCGAACAATTCTTTTGAAATCCCTAAGTTATCATAAAAGTCCCAAAATATTCTTTGGTGACTATGTCTATATCTGAAATATCCGAACATCTGATATAATAAAAACGAAAAATAGCTATCTGGCATTTTAAACAATAATGTCAGTACATATCCAAATTATAAAAAATAAAATTTAAATTACATGCAAGTTTTTTTTTTTTTTATAATACCAGATATCCATGTCTAAAAAATAAATAATTAACCATTTCTTATGTATGTATTTGTAATGGTTTTTGAATAAAAACATTATTACCATTTTCAACAAAATCAAAAAAGATGTTTTTTTTTATTAATACTTCATTAAAACATTACCAACGTATATTCTATATTCTCAGCTCTAGATGTAGAATAGCATCATAAATTCAATGCTTATTCAAATGAAAAAATGTTAGCCGCTATTTTGTAACAAAATTACCCAATTGAATAAAATCATAAGAAATCCATTACTCAACAAATTACTAAAATATTCTCAGATGGTTATGTATACATATAAGATAACATGAATATGTTATCTTATTTCCATATTCCTATATCAAGTACTTTTTCAATAATAAATTGTTAATCACCATTTGATACAAGGACTAATATGAATAAATTAATTAAAAATCAAGAATTCATTATAAAATTATATAAAATATTGTCACATAGTCATGTAAACATATGAAGTCACATTCCTTTATTTTATTGTCCCTAGTTCAAATGTTTTTTATGTAAAAAAAAACCCAGTTAACTACTGTTTTATACAATAACGACCAAAATGAATAAATTCTATAAAAATCTTTATTTTTCTCCATCTTTGCTCTTCTGACAGAAGTTGTGACAGCCCTTTTCATTTCTTGGAGAGAAGTGTCTTCTTTGCTGTCCTTTGCTTAACTGTGTACGCATGCTTGCACTAATTGTTTATGTCTCTGATCTCTCTGCCCCAAAAGTCTTAACACAGTGTAAACAGTAACCAAAAAAATAAAAAGCTAAACTATCAGAGTCTGTAAAACGGATTTAACATAAGATGGGCGAGGAAATTGAAATGTTGTGGTCTTATCAAATAAAATACACACATTTTTATGCTATCATAACACAATAACGCCAAATTATCAAATGAAAGTTTAAAAGTAATAAAAATAACAGTTGTTATTTATTTATTTGTTCTTAAAAATGTATTTGACAAATAACTTGGGCAACATTTAAATAATTCAAACTGTGTAATGAATAACCTTGACGACCCGTAAATTCAGCCTCAACACAGGAATGGGAGCAATCAAAAATGTTTATTTATAAATCTTGCAGCTCAAGATCTGGGAAACCACTTGCTGCTCTGTGGAGAAAGGGGACAGGATGGTGACTTGAGGCTCCAGAAACAAAATGTGGAACAAAGAAACTCAGGTCCACTAACCTGCAGCTTTGAGTTATGAGCTGAGTAATAGAGGTTGCGATGACTTCAGAGCAGGCGAGAGCAGGGAGGCTCGGGCGGATTTGAGATTGAGATTGAGGGGATTTAAAGTAGTGGGGATCGCAGGTGACTCGAGGAGGTAATCAGGCAGGATGGAGGTGCACAGCATGAGGCATAATGAGACAGGAGGAAGAGTGAGGCAGCAGTGCAGAATGAACACTGCATGGAAAACGTGAATCATAACAAACTGGATGGTTTTATACTGTGTCCATCTCATCATCCCACAGATACATAATCTCCCACAGACCTCGCTCTAGAGAGCCTGCACTCTCCTGTATCAGGTAGCATGGGGGTCTCTGTTGTTTTCAAATAGCATCTTAAATCTCTCAAAGACGTGGGCACCAGAGTAAAAATGTCATTCCATTCTTGTATGAATGTAATCAGTGGCATTGGTCGAGTTTAATGTCAGATCATCAGGTTCTGCACAGCTTAAGCTTTTGCAGGCGTACCTTTTTAATTACCTAGCATTCAGAAACTTTTTCATATTTTGTCATGTTGCAGTCACAAACATCAGCTTTGTGTGAAATAGCAAAACAAGGTAGTGCTTCTTTTACAATTTAAAATGTGAAAATGTGTTTTTCAGTGACCTTAAATCAATACTTTGTGGAAACATCAACTGCTGCTGCTACGGATGCAATTCTTGTGTCTTCTACTTTAAATATCTTGAGTCTGAATTTTATGCTTTGTAAAATATCCAGCCAGATTGGATGAAGAGCATGTGTACTTTAGTCTGTGTACTTTTCAGTCTTGACACAGGTTCTTAATTAGATCTAGATCTGGATTTGTACTAATCCACTCCAACACATGAATATGCTTAAATCAAAATCACTCTATTGTAGCTCTGGTTGTATGTTTGGTCTGAACTCTTTTGCAGCATCTAAGGGATTTTCCTTCAGGTTTGCCATGCATTTAGCTCTGTTTATCTTCAGCATGATGTTGGCACCACCATGTTTTATGGTGGGGTTGGCATGTTCAGAGAAATGTGAAGTGTTAATTTTCCACCATATATAGTTTTACATGTAGGCCTTAGATTTGTTTTGGTGTCATCTGACCAGAGCATCTTCTTCCACATGTTTCCTGTGTCCCTTGCTGTGTCCCTTATATAGCTGGCTCAGATATGTGCATACAAAACCTTTCAGGTTTGTATATATGAAAAATGTCGATAACCATTTAATTTGTAGAAAAAAAATTATATATGGCGAAATTTGAGGTTGCAACATGATAAAAACCTCAAGGGGTGGAAATACTTTTGCAAGGGACTGTATGTGACCAGTAGCTTGGTCAAGACTGACACCTTGTGTTGAATTAAAGTCATTGCTTATTCCCTTCTTGACTCAAACTTCTCCACAACTAGTCTTCGAAAAGTGCTCCAAGGTGCTAATAGTTCTCCTTAACAAAGTTTTCCCTGTCATTGGGTCTGACCTGGTTAAAATAGTGAACTCATCACTCCTGTCAGGTGTCTTCCCCCAGACATTAAAAACAGTAGTTGTTAAACCACTGCTAAAGAGGAATAATCTGGACAACATGTTAATGCAGAACTACAGGCCAATCTCTAATCTTTTCAGCAGTTAAATAGAGCATGTGTATATATATAAATATATATATATATATATATATATATATATATATATATATATATATATATATATATATATATATATATATGTGTGTGTGTGTGTAAAATGACTTCCCATTGATTGTGCTCTTGTGTTCACAAGGTGGAGCCATTGAACATAAAGTTATGGGTAAACACCATCCTCCAATGAACCAAAATTTGTTTGTGATATTCTGACGATTACACTGGCCAATTCAATTCAATTCAGTTTATTTATAGAGAATACCAATTCACAACAGATGTCATCTCAAGGCACTTAACAAGAAGTCATTTCAATACATTTATACAAACATTCCAATCAGAAATTTTTTTTTCCTATTTAAGGAATCCCAGCAGATTGCGTCAGTCATTGGCGTGAGGTTGTTCCCCATTGATGCAGACTTTCCAACCATAGTAATCCTTCAGCAATCCCTCATACTGAGCAAGTATGTAGTGACATTGGAGAGGAAAAACTCCCCCTATAACAGGAAGAACAGAAGATCTGATATAGGAGTACTTTCTATGTTACAGAAAGTAAAAAGTTGATAACATGACACAGTGGATGTTCAGTTACTGGGAGCATCATCCCAGTCAATGCACCAAAAATTCAATGCACCAAAGTCAGTCACATTTTAGGAAAAATTCCAATCCTGCCACTTTTAAAATATATTCTTAGGAATATGAAACCATACACACTCAACAAAAATATAAACGCAACACCTTTGTTTCTGCTCCCATTTTTCATGAGATGGACTTAAAGATCTAAAATTTCTTCCAGATACACAATATTACCATTTCTCTCAAACATTGTTCACAAATCAGTCTAAATGTGTGATAGTGAGCACTTCTGCTTTGCTGAGATAATCCATCCCACCTCACAGGTGTGTCACATCAAGATGCTGATCTGACATCATGATTAGTGCACAGGTGTACCTTATACTGCCCACAATAAAAGGCCACCCTGGAATGTGCAGTTTTGTCTCACAGCAAAATGCCACAGATGCCACAAGCATTGAGGGAGCGTGCAATTGGCATGCTGACAGCAGGAATGTCAACCAGATCTGTTGCTCGTGCATTGAATGTTCATTTCTCCACCATAAGCCGTCTCCAAAGGCGTTTCAGAGAATATGGCAGTACATCCAACCGGCCTCACAACCGCAGACCACGTGTAACCACACCAGCCCAGGACCTCCACATCCAGCAGGTTCACCTCCAAGATCGTCTGAGACCAGCCACTCAGACAGCTGCTGAAACAATTGGTTTGCATAACCAAACAATTTCTGCACAAACTGTCAGAAACCGTCTCAGGGAAGCTCAACTGCATGCTCGTCGTCCTCATCGGGGTCTTGACCTGACTCCAGCTCGTCGCCGTAACAGACTTGAGTGGGCAAATGCTCACATTCGATGGCGTCTGGCACGTTGGAGAGGTGTTCTCTTCACGGATGAATCTCGGTTTACATTGTTCAGGGCAGATGGCAGACAGCGTGTGTGGCGTCGTGTGGGTGAGCGCTTTGCTGATGTCAATGTTGTGGATCGAGTGGCCCATGGTGGTGGTGGGGTTATGGTATGGGCAGGTATCTGTTATGGACGATTGTTGTGCCATACATCCATGAACATCACCTCATGTTTCAGCAAGATAATGCACGGCCCCATGTTGCAAGGATCTGTACACAATTCTTGGAAGCTGAAAATGTCCCAGTTCTTGCATGGCCAGCATACTCACCGGACATGTCACCTATTGAGCATGTTTGGGATGTGCTTGACCGGCGTATACGACAGCGTGTACCAGTTCCCACTAATATCCAAAAACTTCGCACAGCCATTGAAGAGGAGTGGACCAACATTCCACAGGCCACAATTGACAATCTGATAAACTCAATGCGAAGAAGATGTGTTGCACTGCATGAGGCAAATGGTGGTCACACCAGATACTGACCGGTTCTGAGTCCCCAGACCCCCAATAAAGCAAAAAACTGCACATTCCAGGGTGGCCTTTTATTGTGGGCAGTATAAGGTACACCTGTGCACTAATCATGATGTCAGATCAGCATCTTGATGTGGCACACCTGTGAGGTGGGATGGATTATCTCAGCAAAGCAGAAGTGCTCACTATCACACATTTAGACTGATTTGTGAACAATGTTTGAGAGAAATGGTAATATTGTGTATCTGGAATGAATTTTAGATCTTTAAGTCCATCTCATGAAAAATGGGAGCAGAAACAAAGGTGTTGCGTTTATATTTTTGTTGAATGTAGAATCAGGTTTTAAAAGAAATGCTTTTAGCCAATTTGTTTTAAAAACTCCCAACCATTGAATTGAAAATCAATTGTCTTAATGCCTCAATTTCATAATCTTTGATCAATTGGGACGTTTTAATAAAGTGTGTTTTGTAACACAAAATGATTTAATACATTGCGTAGTCTTTGATATTTTGTACAGTAATATATAATTAATAAGTTGGCTAAACCCTTTTTAAGACAACTTTTGATTTTGATAACAGATTGTTATAAAATAGCTAGCACTATCGCTTGTAAGCTGATGATGAAGTGCTTTTGACATATTGTCTATTTTAACTTTTAGATTTTTCTTTTTCTTTTCTTTTTTCTTTATTTAAATAAATACTTAGCTCCAATTTTCACATGAACTGACCTCATATTAATTTCAGGACAGTATTAAAGAAGTAATAAGACTTTTGTGTGTTTTTTTTAAAATTCAGACAAGCCCACCTTGGAGAAAAACAAAATCCCATTTATAGAGCAACTCGCCCCCAAATCAACTTTTTTTGCTAAACTGTATAAACTACTGTCTAATAGTACTATCTACAGGTGTAGTTATTATTTTGGCATTTTATTACATCTTATTAAAAATATAAATTTTCTGCCTAAAACCATCAGTGTGGCACCCTCCTCAGGTTAAAAGTCTGAACTACATTTGATTTATATTCAGCCATTGCTATTTGCTCTGCTGTTATATGCGACGTTAGCCAGTACCTGTGATTTCAGCTGCACTGCCGCTGTGGGGTATAAAACCAGCCGAGTCTCAGCCACGCCTCAGTAGCCAGTTGGAGTATCAAATAGCTCTGGTGAAGGAGGTGGAGAAAAATCCTCCACCTCAAATGACTTCTCTGAGGAAAATGAGCTAGCATTGCTATTGCTCTCCATCTGTCTCGCAGTCCAGGCACATTCAGGAGGTGCACCTGCCCCTTTCTTCCATGATGCTTGTGTGTTTGTGCATGAAGTGTGTGTGCATGTGGAGACTTGCCTGTGGCCCTCAACAGTAACATTTAACTATCAATACCAATTTAGCTAAATAAAATAATCTGGCGGCCATCAGTCACATGATGACCATTAACCAAAAGTCATCCTTGACGTATCTCTGCCTGCCGTCCTCAGCTGCTTTGCTTTATGAGTGAGACTGCGGCAAGAATGATATATTTAGGGAATCTGTTTGTAATAACTGTTCATAATTAACTAGACAACAGAATACACACAATTAACTTTTAATAAATGTTCATGTGCAAAATATTAATTGTTAACTCAACACAAAGGAGTTTAGCTACATAATTAGTGGGCTAGCTCTTGGCTATGGAGGCAAATATGTACCATTGAAAAAGCATTTCTGCTAATGAATTTTAATTTCAATTAGGGTACATGTTTGCTTCCATACTTGCCAGGCCTTACACTGTGGCGGTGTAACAGTTAAACCACAATAATTATTTTTGATGTAATACAAATACTTCCCTCTCTCTTGCTCTCACACATGACTCCACATACGTTACATAACTGTCTAGATGTGCCTTGTAAAGAAGCCGATGTCCTTGCCAGACGCAGCAAAACGGTGAATGACACACTGGTGCCTCAGTGTAAAACCCTCGATCTGTTGGAGTACCGGGCGATTTTCTTCCCGAAGCGATGCATTTATGTTCAACACCAAATCAAGGTAACAATCAAGGGGCAAACTCCGCTGGCCAAATGTGAAGCCAATCCCGAAGTGACAAAAATTGCAGTCCCCCCTCATCCTAACGGCTGGCTGCAGAAAGGAGCAAGTTCCTATTGACTCCCATTTCAGAAATCCCAACTTCATAGCAGAAATAAACATTTTTACAGCCTTGTTCATAAAAACATTTTAGGTTTAATAGGTCAAGCTTACTGTTTAATAGGTCAATTCACCCCCCCCCCCCCCCGCCCCTTGCTCTATGGAAGGCCGGAGCCTCTGCCTCACATTAACAGTCTAGGCCTTTTCGTTTCTCTGAACTTGACCATCAGTTGCTTCCGCAATGAGTATTCGTGTTCAGACGTTAATCGTGGAATTGATTGCGCTACCAAACCTCCAATAGCTTCAGTTAGCTCCGGGTTAGCTCAGTTAGCTCGTAGCTACATTGGCTCAGAGTTTGATGGGTGTAAATTAGCCCCACTCTCAGCTCCATCTCTTTGCCCATTTTGTCTATTTTCTGGGCGTGATGAGACACGTTACAGGGCGAAGATGACGGTGGTGGGAACCGCCCAATGGGCTTCAGTTCAGCTCTTCAGAAACCTACGGCTGACGTCACGGAGGCTCCGTCCATCTTATATATACAGTCTATGGTTTCAATGCATTGTCATGTTCAGTGGCGTCTCTGGCATGATAAGTTAGGCGGGGCACAGCAACTCAACACCTAGTAGCAGCAACTAATTCTTCTGTGATGCATACAATCTGACTTTAATCAATAATATGGTTTGCTGTTTTATGTGATTAATTTTATATTAATTCAATATACAATATACACAGTACAAACACCATTTTATGTAAATGTAATTGAAGAATGAAACCTTTTTTAAAGCCTACATGAAATTACTAATAAAGGGTAATTCACCAGTGTTGTGCAAACGTTTCAATAACTGTATAATCTATAATAATAAAAGTTATGCTGCACAACCAACTTTCGCATTTGGCAAAACAGGGTCCATCACTTCCTGTTGTGGTTTGATAGCGGGATCTCTTCTTCTTCCAGTAAATTTCCGGCAGATGGCTCATTGCTGCCTTTCTCTAACCAGAAAGGTAGCGGAATCCCAGTTTGGGGCCGTGGAATTTCTGACCCTTGGCTGTCTACTGAGCTCACATTGGGCATGCTCACTGGGATTTCAGATCTTCATCATTTAAACAAATGTTAAGGGGCTGGCCCCAATCGCTGCTTCAAGAGGATTTAGCCTACTGAGCGTGTCAAGTATTCTGGCAAAGACTTGGATAGTTATACACAAATGTTTATAACAGAATTTTCTTGGTTACAAAATTGGTCTTTATATGATGTTCCTCTGTAAAGAACGACCCTTTTCTACTGATTAATTTAAGCATGCCGTGCATTGAGCTCCACAGTGACATCTGGTGGGGCCCCACCGGTCCCAAATGCAGAGACGCCACAGGTCATGTTGCATGTAAACGTCAAATGTGTCATCCGGTGTATCTTCCGGAGGACCACGAAGGTTGACATTTCAGCGGAAGTCTGTCACTATAGTTATTGGCATTTAGGTAATGTCAAATGTAAAAATAAATTAAAAAACAAAGAAGAAAGAATTATTGATCTCAATCATTATAATACAGATAGCAACAACTTAATTATTCCTAGGAAGATTTTATTTTTGCCCATCTAAAATGAAAATAGTTCTAGTTAAAATGTATTTTTGGATATCCAAAATTAAAATACAGATAACTGGAATAGTATTTTCATTTTACATATCTAAAATAAGAGTTTTTACAAACAACAATTGAATTATAGCTATCTGAGAGCTTCTTCTAGTAAGAATTCAGTTTCTACTATCCACAATGTTCATTCTAGATAGGAAGAATGTATTTGTATAGGCGCAGCTGCAAACCCAATACACATAAATGGGAAATGTAACGGAATTAGTTTTTGTTTAATATAGCAAAAATATTCATTGTGGATAGTAAGAATGCTACTATGGATAGCTGGAATGTACATTTTTACTGAGAATAATTTATTTATAGATAGGCTATATCTTGACTACATATCCAGTCTACACATCACATGTTAAAATGAACTCTTAGGAAGTATTTAGTGATATCCCAAACTGAATTCTTACTAATATAATTTTAACTATGAATGTTCTGAAATAAAGTTTCTACAGATAACAATACAGTTGTTGATATCTTTCATTTTAATTTTGACTAGTAAGAATTGTATTTGTACTATGATAAATTATATTGTTGCCATCGATTATGGGTATGGCATTATAGATATGAGTTGTTGATTAAATGTTAAAATGACTTGCCATATTATCATTGAACAACCGCAGTGACGTCATTTTAGTGAGTCCGTAGTTGCAGCAGGTGTAGAAACAAAACCCGCTTATACTTTATGTAACTCATAAGGAAAGGTAAGCATTACATGAGCAAAAACGTATTTTGTTTTATGCAGCTATATGTTTTACATGAAGGAAAAAAGCTTCTTTGTTTAAAACTTGATTCATTGACTCAGGGATAGTCTCTAGCTAACGGCTAACATGCTAACAAGTAGCCTAATTTGTAAATGGTTTGCGAAAGCCCGTATTGGTATGCATGGTGATTATTTAATCAGAACTGCAGCTTTCATGTGTGGTTTTATTATTCCAGGAGAGTACGTTTATTCTGACCAGGATGAAGGTGGTGAATTTAAAGCAAGCCATTCTGCAGGCCTGGAAAGAGCGATGGAGTGACTACCAGTGGGCAGTTAACATCAAGAAAAACTTTCCAAAGGGGGCAACATGGGACTACCTCAACTTTGCAGGTTTATTAAGCTGACTTGACGTTAAATTAGTCAGTTTATTGACGTTTCCTCTTCTGATCTGAATGCTCTCTCCTTGTTTCAGAGGCTCTGATGGAGCAGGCGATGATTGGTCCATCTCCCAACCCACTCATTTTGTCTTACCTCAAATATGCCATAAGTTCACAGGTAGGAGAATCATTGTCATAAAAACAGTGCAGCTGATTATTAAACAGCGTCTTACTAGTTCTAAATGTCTTTCTGTCTTGTTAGATGGTGTCTTATTCCAGTGTCCTCACAGCCATCAGTAAGGTAAACTAAAGGTTGATCATTGTTATTGCAGCATCATATTTACTAGAAGATTTTCATGGTTTTCTCACCAACGTGTCTTCCAGTTCGACGGCTTCTCCCGGGAGCTGTGTGTCAAATCGTTGCTGGAGATATTGGACATGTTCTGCCATCGTCTCAAGTATGTGCACATGTATCATCACATTAATGCTACCACTTATAAACTAAAACTAGAAACTGCAATCGGCATCGCAATATCAGTGTGTGTAATATCACAATCACAATAGAACGCTTGGGTACAATATTTGGTAGGCTATTTGTCAGGTACATTTACACACTTCTTGCTAATATTATGTTCAGTCAGTTGGATGGTCTCTCACTGCCCTTGATGGCCAAACCTTGTATAGCAGGACAAATGCTGAATATCACAGACTGTGATTGGGGCATTGTGAGGACAAAAAAAGAAAGAGATGAGAAGCAGCATTAACACCTGCAACAGCGTATGTTATTATTGTTGTTATTTTTTAACAATTCTGTATTAGTGCGATCAGTTTAAATGGGCCAATATTAGTAATCAATTTTGGTTTCAGTGTTGCTGCTGTTTGTGTTTTAGGAGAGGATGGGAGGGGGTTGGCCATGTGGCATTTCTTTAGTCACATGATAGAGATGCAGCACAGGATTAGTGGGTCTGTAACTAAGCAGAGAGGCAATGTCAGCGGAGTGGTCAATTTCTTTTGTGTCGGAAGGATATATATATATATATATATATATATATATATATATATATATATATATATATATATATATAATCAGTGCAAATGTTTTAGGCAGGTGTCAAAACATGATTTCAGAAATATAAATAATGATTGTTTATTTTTATCAATTTATAAATGCAAAGTGAGCAACCAAAAGAAAACTCTAAATCAAATCAATATTTTGTTTTACTACGTTTTGCCTTCAAACCAGCATCAATTCTTATAGGTACACTTGCACAAAGTCAGGGATTTTGTAGGATTATAGTCAGGTATATGATCAACCAGTTATACCAAACAGGTTGAAACACAGTCGTTAACAGAAACAGAAACAGCTGTATAGGAGGCTTAAAACTAGGTGAGGACGAGCCAAACTCTGCTACCAAGGTGAGGTTGTGACAAATAGTTTCACCTGACTAGTAGTGCACAGCCACAGGAAGTGAGGAGCAAGGCTTACCAGGAAGTTACTCTATATGCTTCAGACACTTAGAATGCACTCCTGCGCTTGCTCTGACATCATATTGGAAAGACCCAAAACACTAGGAAAAGTATGACAGAAAATTCTTGTAGTTTTGTTTCTGTTTTTTTAGTTTACCAACACACACTTGATGTCTACCAATCTTTGTCGGTTATTTATAAAAAGTTATGGACTTGGAGGTTTTTAAATATAAACAAGAAAAATTAATTTCAGTGAAAACAATTTTAGAATGAAGCTGTCGCTGACCATTGCGGTTTCTGTTTCTTGCTCGTTCAGCTGTCACGGGAAGGCCGAGGAATGCATTGGACTGTGTCGGGCCTTGCTGGGAGTGGTGGTGTGGCTGCTGCAGGGCTGTGCGTTTTACTGTGAGAAACTGAGAGAGCTGGGTCCCTCCGCGAGCACTGAGGCCATCCTCAGAGCCTGCCAGGAAAGACTGCACGGCCTGATGTGCAGCACCAAGAACAAGGCTCTGGTCCACATCGCCCGGCTGGAAGATCAAGGTGTCACTGATTGATAGTTGCATGAAAGCTGTTTAGCGTGATGACGTTTCATATAAGAGCAGGAGACCTACAGTGAAACATCATGTCTTCAATTCTTTGAAGTGCATTGATCTTTTTATGTGTTTCTGCTGCCTCTTCTTCCCAGGTTCCTGGGGTAATGTTGAACAAGCAACGATTAAAGTGACAGACGGCCTCTGTAATGTACCTAACCAGACACTGAGGACTTCAATAGAGGAAACACTGTGTTTGGTGAAAAGGTGAGGGCTCCTGGATGAATTTAATTCGACTAAAACAGGAATCTGAATCCAACCCGATTAACTCTTTCTCTCTCTCCTTGTCCCTCCTCAGTATTCCCCAGATGCTCTCTGTTCAGTGTGAGCCTCCAGCTCATGCCTCCTTTCCATCTGTCCACGCTTTCATCATGCTGGAGGGTACCATGAATTTGACGGGGGAGACACAGCCTCTGGTGGAGCAGCTGATGATGATTAAAAGGATGCAGGTGAACATGAAGTTTGGAATAAATCCTACAACCAAGTACCCACATACGAAATGCTGAATAGTTGTATAAACCTGATAACCTTACAGCTTTTACTTCTAAGCCTGATCTGCATCTATGTGCTTCAAGTCAAACAAACAACCTTCAAAGTTTTGGTGTTGTTATTTTCATTTGACAGCAGGGATGCACTGATCTGCATAATCCGGGCCGATACCCATTTCGGGCTTTCTTGGAGGGCTGATCTGTCATTTCCAATTTTTTAAAGGCCTATAACTCATACAGAATGTGCTGCATATTCAATGAAAGAATTACAAGATCATCCCCACGATTATCAAAACACATATCCCTAACTCCGAAAGAATGCTTTAAAATCCATCCGTTTGTGGTGCATTTAGAAACTGATAACAGTGGAAGTCGTTGCTTTTAATGAGTTGGGCTAAAAAAGTATTTCTGTGTTTGACTTTCAGATCTCAGGTCAGAGCCAATCAAGACACAATTGACTGGTTGATTGGTGCACCTGCATTTAAAATCTAAGTCAACAAAGTCATTAGCTCAGTAATGACTAGTTGAACACCTTGGGATAACTAATTATTAGCGGGTATTCCCTGATCTAGTAACATTCAGTTTTTAGAATTGTCAATCTTCAAGATGTGAAAATATACGTTTATCGTGATGGAAAAAATGTCTCTTTATTCCAGCAGCTTCATTCCAGTTCTACTAGCATATGCAGTCACTTACTGTCATTAATTTTATTTTGTTTATTAATTTGAAATGTTTGTGTTCTTCAGCGGATTCCTGGTCCTCTGTTCATCCTGGAGATCTGGAAGGCTTGTTTCACCGGCCTCATTGAGTCACCAGAGGGCACCGAAGAGCTAAAATGGACCGCCTTCACTTTCCTCAAAGTAAACCTAGTTTCTAAAAGCTGTTGTTTCTTTAGCTACGTTCTCTTTTTCAGTATTAGTCCTGATTTGTGTTTTGACAATAAACTATTCTTGTGAGTATTCAACACTTTCTGAACATTAATTAACTTTTTGTACTTCAGCTTTATTCAGCTTAGTGACTCAAACATTATGACTTGTGTAATCTCTGGTTTTCATAACTAGTTCATATCAAACAAAACCGTCTTCCTTCCTTGTCTTTCTTAGATTCCACAAGTTTTGCTCAGACTGAAGAAATATCCTCAAGGAGACAAAGGACAGGTCAGATATTTGACTCACTGATGTCTCCAAAACAAATTGATCATACCTGCAGACTAATGGACATTTAGCATTTTAGTTGTACTGTGATGAAACTTTGAAGATGAAAAGTGTATATATATATTTTTTGTTTTTAGGATTTTACGGAGGACGTAAATATTGCGTTTCAGTACCTCCTGAAGCTGACACCACTGCTAGATAAAGCAGATCAGAGGTGCAAGTAAGTCCTTCAAATCTCTATCCCAACAATCCGTCTTTTCATATATGTTTAATGTGGTTGTCTTTCCATCTGTACCTGGAAAGCCCACTTCAGATTCCTAAATCCTTTCTAACCTATGTTTCTTTGTTTGAAGTTGTGATTGCCTCGGCATGCTCCTGCAGGAGTGCAACAAGCTCGGCCTGCTGTCGGATTCCAACACAGAAAACCTCACATCAAAACGGTATGGCTTCCCTTTAGGAAAGCAACTTTTTTTTTTTCTAAATATTCACAACCCTAGAACTCCTCTACAGTTTGTCATGTTGCATCCACAAACCTCAGTGGTTTTTATGTGGTGTACCAACACAAAATAGAGCTTCACTCAGTGCTTTTACATTCACACCTAAATCAAGCTTTGGACAAATTTCGAGCTAATGGCTTTACCAGAATAGGAGCCTTTATCTCAGTTCACATGTCACTCAGAAAATCAAATTATTGTATGAAGGGCTTTTGACTCTGCAACGCTACATAGCGACATGCGGCCTTTCACGTTTGCATTCTTCCGGTTGGCCTAGAGCGTCACACAGATGGTAAACCAAAGCTGGCGGCAGTGAAGCAGACGGAGTAAAAGCAGGATATGTACAATGAGTGAATAAATGGACGACATTAACGCTGCAGCACAGTACGTTTTGTAAGTAGTACTGTACTGTGAACTGGCCAGTAATAGCTTGACTAACCTGGGATGTCGTTTACATGCAGAGAAATTAGCCTTTCTATCCGCATTATTTGGGTGTGTTTGATTAGGAGTAGGCCAGTTCGGTTCGACTTTAACTGGACTAACCCCTCTTTTCCACCGGACGCGTAAGCAGCACGTTACAGGAGCAGCACGTTTCACTTGCGTATTCTGCTGCTTGGCCCTTTCCACCGGGTGCGTATAAAGCGCATAGCAGCAGGGAAGCAGCTGTCACCGAGAGCACAAAATCACGCGTGGTTTCGTCTGTAAACACAACAACCATAGACATATATAAACGTCTATGACAACAATAACCAGGAAAAGACAACAACATGGCTCCAAAAGGTTGGTGTTTTATGTTATGTCCGTTTTATATTGGCCAATAAGTTTATGTTATGTCAGGGAATATCCAAAATCGGTCATCTGTGTGATGACACACAAATGAGACCCTCCCGCGAGGTACTGACTTCTCACCGGGCCGCACAGGTAGTGACATTTTTTTAAGTAAAGAAACCGCAAAGCAGCACATTTCTTTTATTTTGAAAATTTCCGGTGCCGAGCCGTTATATTTCCTGTCTTCCCCTATCCAAAATGTAGAAATTTACGTGTTTCAGAGGCGTACCGCGTAGAAAATTGGCAGACTCGTGCTGCTTTCGCCTCCAGTGGAAAGGGCTCTATTGACTACAGTGGTGGCTATCAGCTGCGTATGACGTGCTGCTCCTGTAACGTGCTGCTTACGCCTCCAGTGGAAAGGAGGGGTTAGGTGTATTCATGCATTTCTAAAGTCCGAATTCAGTCGGACTAAGGCAATAATCCGAGTGCTGAAGGGAAGGAAAAGGATACATTATAATCACACTGACACATTATGATATGCTTTTAGTTTCCAGATACTGGAATTAGCAGAACTCTGTGAGATATTCAATGCATTGAATATTATTTAATGAGCTAACTCTGCTTTATGCTTTTCTACAACTTCCTTGTGTTCCTTGGTCTTCCTGATTCTCTTTGTTCTCTAAGAAACCTCTGAGGCCTTCACAGGACAGCTGCAAATTACATTTAGATGGACTCTATTCTGAAGGTTGCACAGGATTTTATTTAGGGGTATTGTTGTTAAGGGGGTTGAATACAAATGCACGGCATAGTTTTCAGATTTTTATTTTAAAAATTTTGATGAATCATTGCCTTTCCACTTCACAATTATGCAGTTCTTTGTCTTGGTCTGTCACACAAAATCCCCCCAAAAATACAGCAAAGTTAGTGGTTGGATAGTAAACGACTCAAAGTATATGAATACTTGATCGTTTTTAACGGACTTTGCTTTTTCCTGAATAAATTTTGCCACCCTTAATTTTGAAATTGAAGCCACTCCTTGCTTAATCACCATCTCTCCTCTCCTCCTCCTCCCTCATGTACTTCTCACCTTGTTTATTTTATTCAGGAATGAAGACAGGGAGTTTGCCCCGAGGCTGAAAACGGCAGAAAATGCAAACATCCAGCCTAACCCAGGCCTCATCCTGAGAGCTGAGCCCACCGTCACTAATATTCTCAAGGTAACCATGCCTGGGCATCGCATGAAATGTGGTGTAGAGTAAGAACTTGAGGAACAGATGTTTGATTGAAAGTACATCACATCAATAATGTTGATTCCTTATCATTTAAATGGCAAATTAGAAGTTTTCTTCGCTCTGTGTTTATTAGACAGTAGATGCAGACCACTCTAAATCCCCCGAGGGCCTCCTTGGGGTTCTTGGACACATGCTGTCCGGGAAGAGTCTGGATCTGCTTCTGGCAGCAGCGGCAGCCACTGGCAAACTCAAATCCTTTGCCAGGAAATTTATTAAGTGAGTACATCCACACTACCTTCTCCATGAAATCCAGAAAAAAATTTTAACCTGTGTTTGCATCACTAAGATTGCAGTTTTTTCCTATCTGAACGTTTTTAACATTGTTTGAAACAAAAGGTTAAATGTTACCTGTCTTCTTCAAGGCTCAATGAGTTTCCCAAGCACATCAGCGGCGAAGGCTGTGAGTTTATTTCTAACATTGACATGTTCCAGTGTGCTATTATAAGAACTGATACCAGCATTCTGTTATTTTCCTTTAGCTAAGTCTGCGTCTGTACGCGCCCTGCTGTTTGACATTTCCTTCCTCATGCTCTGTCATGTTGTGCAGACATATGGTTCAGAGGTAAGTTCAAGAGGTCCAACGGACACTTTGACCTTTTTATTGTCCAAGCCATTTTTTGTGCGTTGATTGAACATACCTCAGGTTTGCCAGAGGATAAATGTTTTAAAACATTCGAAGTGTGGAATAATAAGTGAAGTGATACTGTCAAATGGGACAAGAAATGTTCCTTTGAAAACAATATTTCTAATCACACATTTATTAACATAGGATGAAGATGTTAAGGTGTCATTTTTGGAATACTTGCTTTTATTTAAGTTCTTCCACCAGATGGCACTACTTTCATCCATGTTCAACAAATCTTCCTATATTTTGCTACATGGGTGGCCTGCTAATGTTGGTCTTGCTACTGATGTTAGACAATGTGCGTGTGTTAAATAGACTTATTATTATTTTAACAAATTATATGGAACTATTTAAATGTACTGACCTTTTTTAAAGGGTTAAAATCCTGCTATATACATTTCTTTATATGGCGTCAAAATGTAGTTCATGTTTCATATGTGTATTTTTAAGCTAAAACTGTTTTAAAAGACTAAACTATGTTAAGTGGTAAAGATAACAATATGTAATATTTAAGCAAAAGATTTTTGGAAACTGACAATATTATTATTAATAATCCATCCATCCATTTTCTTCCGCTTATCCGGGGTCGGGTCGCGGGGGCAGCAGCCTAAGCAAAGAGACCCAGACTTCCCTCTCCCCAGCCACTTGTTCCAGCTCCTCGGGAGGAACCCCAAGGCGCTCCCAGGCCAGCCGAGAAACATAGTCCCTCCAGCGTGTCCTGGGCCTTCCCCTGGGCCTCCTCCCGGTGGGACGTGCCTGAAACACCTCACCAGGGAGGCGTCCAGGAGGCATCCTGACCAGATGCCCGAGCCACCTCAACTGACTCCTCTCGATGTGGAGAAGCAGCGGCTCTACTCTGAGCCCCCTCCGGATGACTGAGCTTCTCACCCTATCTCTAAGGGAGAGCCCAGACACTCTGCGGAGGAAACTCATTTCAGCCGCTTGTATCCGTGATCTCGTTCTTTCGGTCACCACCCAGAGTTCGTGACCATAGCTGAGGGTAGGAACGTAGATCGACCGGCAAATCGAGAGCTTCGCCTTTTGGCTCAGCTCTCTCTTCACCACGACAGACCGGTAGAGCGCCCGCATAACTGCAGATGCCCCACCAATCCGTCTATCGATCTCCCGCTCCATTTTTCCCTCATTCGTGAACAAGACCCCCAGATACTTAAACTCCTCCACTTGGGGAAGGACCCCATCCCTGACCCGGAGGAGGCACCCCACCCTTTTCCGGTTCAAGACCATGGCCTCGGATTTGGAGGTTCTGATTCTCATCCCAGCCGCTTCACACTCGGCTGCGAACAGCTCCAGCGAAAGCTGTAGATCACGCTCCGATGAAGCCAACAGGACCACATCATCTGCAAAAAGCAGAGACCCGATCCTGAGGCCACCAAAACGGATCCCCGCAACGCCTTGGCTGCGCCTAGAAATCCTGTCCATAAAAGTTAGGAACAGGATCGGTGACAAAGGGCAACCTTGGCGGAGTCCAACTCTCACCGGAAACAAGCCCGACTTACTGCCGGCAATGCGAACCAAACTCTGGCTCCGGTCGTACAGGGACCTAACAGCCCGTATCAAGGGGCCCGGTACCCCATACTCCCGGAGCACCCCCCACAGGGCCCCCCGAGGGACACGGTCGAACGCCTTCTCCAAGTCCACAAAACACATGTAGACCGGTTGGGCGAACTCCCACGCACCCTCCAGGACCCTGCTGAGGGTGTAGAGCTGGTCCAGTGTTCCACGGCCAGGACGAAAACCGCATTGTTCCTCCTGGATCCGAGGTTCGACTATCCGTCGGACCCTCCTCTCCAGAACCCCTGAATAGACCTTACCAGGGAGGCTCAGAAGTGTGATCCCCCTGTAGTTGGAACACACCCTGTGGTCCCCCTTTTTAAACAGGGTGACCACCACCCCGGTCTGCCAATCCAAGGGAACTGCCCCCGATGTCCACGCAATATTGCAGAGCCGCGTTAACCAACACAGCCCCACAACATCCAGAGCCTTGAGGAACTCCGGTCAATCTCATCCACCCCCGGAGCCTTGCCACCGAGGAGCTTTTTAACGACCTCGGTGACCTCGGCACCAGAGATTGGAGAGCCCGACCCCAAGTCCCCAAACCCTGCTTCCAGATTGGAAGGCGTGCCGGTGGGATTGAGGAGGTCTTCGAAGTATTCCATCCACCGACCCAAAACGTCCCGCGTCGAGGTCAGCAGCACACCATCCCCACTGTAAACAGTGTTGGTGGCAGACCGCTTTCCCCCCCTGAGACGCCGGATGGTGGACCAGAATCGCTTCGAAGCCGTACGGAAGTCGTTTTCCATGGTCTCTCCAAACTCCTCCCACGCCCGAGTTTTTGCCTCAGCAACCATCCGAGCCGCATCCCGCTTGGCCTGTCGGTACCTATCAGCTGCTTCAGGGGTCCCACAAGCCAAAAAGACCCGGTAGGACTCCTTCTTCAGCCTGACAGCATCCCTTACCGCCGGTGTCCACCACCGGGTTCGGGGGTTGCCGCCGCGACAGGCACCGACCACCTTGCGGCCACAGCTTCGGTCAGCCGCCTCGGCAATGGAGGCGCGGAACATGGTCCACTCGGACTCGATGTCCCCCGCCTCCCCCGGGACGTGTTCAAAGTTCTGCCGGAGGTGTGAGCTAAAGCTCCTTCTGACAGGAGACTCTGCCAGACGTTCCCAGCAGACCCTCACAACACGTTTAGGCCTTCCAGGTCTGTCCGGCGTCCTCCCCCACCATCGGAGCCGACTCACCACCAGGTAGTGGTCAGTGGACAGCTCTGCCCCTCTCTTCACCCGAGTGTCCAAAACATGCGGCCGGAGATCAGATGAGACGACAACCAAGTCGATCATTGAGCTGCGGCCTAAGGTGTCCTGGTGCCAAGTGCACATATGGACACCTTTATGCTTGAACATGGTGTTTGTTATGGACAATCCATGACGAGCACAGAAGTCCAATAACAAGACACCACTCGGGTTTAGATCGGGGGGGCCATTCCGCCCAACCACACCCCTCCAGGTCTCACTGTCATTGCCCACGTGAGCGTTGAAGTCCCCCAGCAGAACAAGGGAGTCCCCAGGAGGAGCACTCTCCAGCAGCCCTTCCAAAGACTCCAAGAAGGGTGGGTAATCTAATCTGCTGTTTGGCGCGTAAGCACAAACAACAGTCAGGACCCGTCCCCCCACCCGAAGGCGGAGGGAGGCTACCCTCTCGTTCACCGGGGTAAACCCCAACGTACAGGCGCCGAGATGGGGGGCAACAAGTATGCCCACCCCAGCTCGGCGCCTCTCAGCGGGGGCAACCCCAGAGTGGAAGAGAGTCCAACCTCTCTCGAGGAGACGGGTTCCAGAGCCAGAGCCGTGCGCCGAGGTGAGTCCGACGATGTCCAGTCGGAACCTCTCAACCTCGCACACCAGCTCCGGCTCCTTGCCCACCAGAGAGGTGACGTTCCACGTCCCGAGAGCCAGCTTCTGCAGCCGAGGATCGGACCGCCAAGGTCCCCGCCTTTGGCCGCCGCCCATCCTGCACAGCACCCGACCCCTATGGCCCCTCCCACAGGTGGTGAGCTCATGGGAAGGGGGGCCCATGTTACCTCTTCGGGCTAAGCCCGACCGGGCCCCATGGGTAAAGGCCCGGCCACCAGGCGCTCGCCAACGTGCCCCACCTCCAGGCCTGGCTCCAGAGGGGGGCCCCGGTGACCCGCGTCCGGGCGAGGGAACACTGAGTCCATCTGTCGTTTTCTTCATAGGGGTCTTTTGGGCTGCACTTTGTCTGATCCCTCACCTAGAACCAAATTGCCATGGGTGACCCTACCAGGAGCAAAAGCCCCCGACAACATAGCTCCTAGGATCATTGGGACACTCAAACCCCTCCACCACGATAAGGTGGCAGCCCAGGGAGGAGATTATTAATGATATGCACCATCATTATGGGATATTTAATCATTATTATTAATAATAATGATTAAATATCCCATAAAATGTATTTCATGGAAATTATACATTTTTAATTAAAAAAAATATTATTAGATGTCAAATCAGTGAATGCTAAAGTAATTTGTCATGTTTATTCTGGAAAAATTTGTTTTTTATTATCAAAATAATGTTATATTAAAAATTATGTTGTATCAAAATCAATGGCAGTCAATAACCCCTGGCTGGGCCTTATTAAAAAAAGGAACAAAATACTCATTGAAATGTATGTTTGAGGAAATATTTTAGGATTAGTTAAAATAAATAAAATTTGTGGCTTTATGTAAATATACTGAATGTATATTCTTCTGAAGCTGTGCCGCTCAAGGTGGCAGCATGTTGGAGTTGCTCTGTAACTTTTGTTCTGTTTTTCCCTCCATATCCAGTAGAAACATTTCTATTCTTTTAAGCAACTATTTTCTATAGTTGTGGATGCTGCACAGCTGGAAGGATTTTAGCTGATGTGTTTTAACTGTTGGGCATTTGTTATGATTCCTAACCATAGGAACATGGTTGTTTACAACCGATAGGAGCTGATTAACTTAATTTAATCCAAAACAATACTTTATTAATCCTAAGGGGAAACTACTTGCTGTAACTCATATTAATCTAATACATTTCTTTAAAGAATTGTTTTATATGCTGACAGCTGTGGGCACGAAGGCTCTCCTGTAGCGGTCCGTGTTTCAGCGGAGAACCAACTCCAGAACAACAATATCCGAGAACTTTGGTCAGAGATGAAGAAGGTCACAGGCTTCAAGCAGGCGGAGGATTGGAAATCTGGACAGAGCCAATGAACTGGACATTCTTTAGTAGGTTCAGTTCAGGAACAAACTCAGCCTCCTCCTCTCCTGACCCCAGCAAAACAGACATCCCACCCTCTTTTCACCCACAGTTTTCCTGTCACACCTCAAATGTTTTATCTTCAATCTCAGCCCAGGACACTTCTGTTTCTACATGTTTGTAATTAACCAAAGCAGCAGATGCTGCTGGTCCCTTTGCCCCCCACCCATCTATCTATAGAAGTTAGGTGAAGAGGCAGCTGGACAGACTGAATCGGAACAAGAGTCCTGAAGGCCTGTGCAGAGCAGGTCTGTGGGATTCTGCAGCACCTCTTCAACCTTAGAGAAGGTTTTCAACTCAGGAGAAGGTTCCAGTGTTTTGGAGGACATCCTGCCTTGTTCCAGTACCAAAGAAAACAATCAACAATCACTTAGATTGAAGACTACCTGACAAACAGACCAAACAAACCAGGTGATCAGTAGCCCGGGAGCACTGCAGGGGGCTGTACTCTCACCATCCCTTTTCACTCCTTTCGAGCAAACTTCGGTCCTTCAGCAAGATGCTGCAGATCTTCTATTAGTCTGTTGTGGAGAGTGTAATCTCTTTGGCCATCATCTGATGGGGTAGCAGCATCAGAGCCAGGAATTTAAAAAGGCTCAACAACGTGATAAAGGAGGCTGATTCTGTTCTTGGGACAACTGTGGAACCTCTGGAGATGATGATGCAAAGAAGGACTCTTCATAAAATGAACAACATTGTGGACAACCCATAGGATTCTTTACAGGAGACTATCATACAACAACAGAGTGTCATCAGTCAGAGTCATCTTTAGAACCGCTGTAATACTGACCGCTACAGGAGATCATCTACAACACCTCTTTGATGAACTTGGATAATATTAGTTGCATAAATATTGAAATACAGATGTTTTAAATTGAATTGAATAGGAAGCTTAAAGTGAAAGTTTTAATACATGTTGAATTTACTGGAGTTTTTGGAAACATTTGTCATCGGAGGCATATGCCTTGGGACTTTAAAGGATGTGTTAAACAAGCTAAATATATATATATATATATATATTTATTTATTTATTTATTTATTTATTTATTTATATATATATATATATTTATTTCCCAGTAAGACCACCTAATGTTCAGAAAAGCAGGATAAATGCCTTGTATAAACCACTATTTCCCTTGTCTCCACACAGAGTCTTGATCATTTGCTGATGTCTGTATTTCCCTCTGTAGGTGATCTTGTCAGACCCCAGTCCTTCAGCGGACACGCCCTTTTTTGAAACATGGCTGCAGACGTGCATGCCTGAAGAGGGCAAGACTCTTAACCCAGACCACCCATGCTTCAGACCCGAGCCCGGAAAAGTGGAGAGTCTTGTAACCCTGCTGAACAACTCCTCGGAAATGAAACTAGTGTGAGTTCCATCAGAATGTTTGTTTGTGTGAGGAACATACCTTGCACATGCTCTATGGTGCTATGTCTTGATTTATTTATTTATTTTTAATTTCGACCTGTTGTAACAGTCAGGTGAAGTGGCACGAAATCTGCCTCAGCACTCCGGCAGCCATTTTGGAAGTTCTCAACGCGTGGGAGAACGGCGTTCTTTCCATGGAGGCGGTGCAGGTCAGTCCTCGCCTCAAAGTATCATTGTCTTTCTACTTTTTTTTGTGTGTTGCTTAAATAAATTATTTATAGACATTTCCAAAACGATTGTTGCTCATGGTAGACGACTCTTTCATGGTTTGACTTCTGTTCTCTGTAAAACGACAATTACAGACTTGCCACACTCATGATGTCACATTTTTACCCCACTTCTCTTTCCTTTTTTTTTGTTTTATTCATTCTGAAGGATGTTATTTTAGTCAGATCCTCTCATCTTTTTTCCATCCTCTGCACAATTATCTCCCTTCCTCTTTTCTTTCTCTGTGAGTGTAGAAGATCACTGACAACATCAAGGGGAAGGTGTGCAGCATGGCCATTTGTGCAGTGGCGTGGCTGGTGGCGCACGTCAGGATGCTGGGACGGGATGAGAGAGAGAAGCCTCAGACTATGATCCGACAGCTTGTAACCCCTCTCTACGCAGAGAACACCCTTCAGTTTTACAACGAACGGTACAAACTCACAAGAACACACACTGCATCAAATCTCGTTACTTTAATCTGGGGGTGGACAGGTAAAACTGTCTCCTTTATCTTTCAATCTCCCTTTAGCGTGGTGATAATGAGCTCCATCATGGAGCACATGTGCGCCGACGTCTTCCAACAAACAGGCGCCGTGCTGCGTTCCCCCATAGAAGGCCAGGAGCCCATCCCGTACCGCAACCTGCTGCCTCCTAAAGAACCCATACACAATTCCCTCAGCAAGCAGTTCCAGGTGGTGCTGCGCAAAGGCTGGGTGGACAGTCGGGCTCTGCATCTGTTCGAGAGCCTCCTCAACATGGGAGGGGTCTTCTGGTTTACTAACAATCTGGTCAAGGTAACAGCACCGAATGATGGTGTTTGAGAACTAACTGAGAGCCCAGAGTGTTGTTATGGTGCCTTGCAGAAGTATTCGTATCCACTTCAACTTTTTCACATCTAATCTTGTTAGAACAATGAACTTAAATTTATTTGATTTTGAGCATATGTGACAAAGGAAGACAAAGTAGTGCATTAATGTGAAGTGGAAGAAAATGCTCTTTTTTTTTTCCTTTTTTTTTGAAGCTGCAGGTCTTCTGGGGTATGCCTCTATCAGCTAGATTCTAGATACTGACATTTCTGCCTGAGCTCAGTCAGATTGGATGTTGAGCATCTATAAGTAGTAATTTTCAAGTCTTGCCATGTATTTTCAGTTAGATTTGCATGAATGTTTTGATCTAAACTAGAGCTGCGCAATTTAGTAAATTGCAATAGACATCGTAATATAAACATGTGCAATATTACAAATAATTCATGCCATACTTGCCGATGATTTATTCATGCAGTTTCGATTGACTTCTGCATAATTTTATGCCTTTAAATACAGGTGTAAATGTTATTTAACAGAATGCTAAAGAGTGGTTTTCCTTTTTGCTCATCATGTTGAGCAAGAATGAAAAGAAGAGACTAAGCTGTGGTTTAATCACAATCAATATTATGGCTGTGTTTTCAACAGTATTACAGTGTCTCGTTTCCTTAATATCGTACTGCTGTTCCATTGAGGCCGTGGTCTTGATGATGGTGTTTGTTCACCACTGTTCTCTCAGAATCCTCTGAGGCCTTCACATAAAGGCTGTTTATTATACTGAACTTGAAATAGACACAGATGGACTTCTGTAATTAGGTGACTTCCAAATACTGTTATGGCAGTGGATGGTATTTAGGATATGTCACACTTTTTTAGCAACAAGGCAATTCAAAGTGGTTCACATGATTAGGAGATAAAAAATAAAAAAAACATTTAAAAAAACAACAGATTACAGTTTATGATTTCCCAGTGGTTATTAATCGAAGGCAGCTCTAAACAGATGGGTTTTTAGTATTGAATATAAGGAACTCTGTGTTTTAGCAGTTTTGGATTTTTCTGGAAGTTTGTTCAAGATTAGAGGAGAATAAAAACTAAATGTTGCTCATCGTTCCTCTTTGGGTCCAAAAATAATATCTTGAGTTTTGATTTCTTCAGTTATGGCACATCCATGCATTGATTCGATCTATGCATCTGCTCAGCATTTGAATCGGTTCATAGTCTTCTGGTGACATTGTAATGTAGAGCTGTGTATTATCTGCAAAGTTACGGCAACAATTTTATTTGTACTTTTAATCTGAGCCGCCGGAAGCATATTGGTATTAAATTGGAGGGGCGCCAAGATACAGCCTTGAGGTACTCCACCTGGGAGTTTTCCGCTAGAGTCGGCTCGGCCCGGCCCTGGTTAGCTCATCCCCTATTTAGAGCGTTTCCACTGGCTTTGTCTGGGACGAGCCGACCCCTTTTTATGGACTACCTCTGTCTCAGTCCGAAGCGGGCTGAGGCGACCCAACACACCCACCTGTGGGCTGATTGGTCCGGTAAAGTGATGTCACTCTCTCACCTAACTGTGCGTGTGATGTCACAGGATAGCGCCTGACCGACCCCAGATAAACAGCCGGCAACGATGGCACATTATTGCTTTGTACTTCTTGGCGTTATCTTTCGAGATGTCCACCCACAAGACTCTGCCTTGGACCAACGGTGAGGTAAAGACCTTTCCCTCCTTGCTTGCTGAGGACAGAATCCAGAGGGAACTGGTTACGAGGCTTGTGGTGCTTACGAAGGACATCCTTTCCTCGTCCTCGCCCACTTTGACGTTCCTGAGATGGCAATGGAAACACAACTAGGCCCTACTGGGGCGGGCTGATCCGACCCTGCCAGAGCTGAGCAGACCCTATTGGAAAAGGGGCTTAAGTTCTGATTAAAAGTTACCTTTTGATACAAACATAAATATCTGTGTCCATAAATAACAGGGAGTATATTATACTCTGATATTAAGGGGTATCAGAGTAAAAGGCTCTAGAAGAAAAAATCTATGCCATGCTTTTCTGTAAAAAAAAAGAAATGACAACCATCCATTGTTTTCTTTTCATGTCACATTCACTGCATGTGCTAGTCACATAAAATCACAGTAAAGTGTGTAAAAGTTGGTGGTGTCTCCAGTGTCTTTGCTCTTTGTTTCCCGATGTTCGTCATAATCTCTCCCTGTGTCTTGTTTTAGGAACTTCTTAAGGAAACTCGACAGGAGTGGACCAGTCGGGTCGTAGAGTTGCTCTACAGCATCTTCTGTTTGGACACTCAGCAGATCACTCTGACTCTGCTGGGTACCATACTGCCCAACCTGCTGACCGACTATGCTCATTGGCACAGCCTGGCAGACCCTCCTGGAAAGGCCTTGGCCAAGTAAGTCAGGAAGTATACGTTTATGCTCTTTGTAGC
Organism: Valencia hispanica; assembly: GCA_963556495.2. Taxonomy (NCBI): domain Eukaryota; kingdom Metazoa; phylum Chordata; class Actinopteri; order Cyprinodontiformes; family Valenciidae; genus Valencia; species Valencia hispanica. Next base: position 37,976,165 of record OY747721.1, read on the forward strand.
AGAGGTTAAGCTGTCTTTGCAGCTGTTTTTGAACTTTAACCTCTCACGAATGCCTCAGGTTGTCAGTGTGGTGTGCTCTCAGCTCATTCTCCTCACACCACAAAGGCCCCTTCTCAGCTCGTCAGCGGAAAAGGCAGAGAGAAGATATTGAGGTAAAACTTCCAGTCAGGTCTGTGTTAGCAATAGGGGTGGGAATTGATGCATTTTAAACCAATATCAATGCCATTGCAGATTCAGCCTATCAATCCAATTTCTTATCAATTCCTGAGTAGTTCAGTGGGTGGCAAAACATTATTTGTACACAGCCTCCAGCACCAAAAGCCACTATTTTATTTTTTCCTCGAATTATATCTCTACAAGACTGTGAATATGAGCATATTAAACTGATGGGGGTTTATGTCTGGGATTTAAGACCCTTAAGATTTAAGAATTTCTAACACAGGCTGTTTCTTTACGTGTTTGTCGGCCACAGGACTACAACAGTCTCTTCCCATTGGACGACACTCAGCCCTCTAAGCTGATGCGGCTCCTCAGCTCCAATGATGATGAACCGGTCGCTTTTTCCAGTCCAGGTCAGTTTAACTACTTTAACATTTGAATTCATTGGGGGTATAGTCAAGCTTACAGTCTTTCAGTCTGAGTTGTGAATGTGTTATTTAAATACAGACTAATAAAACTGGATAGACTTATTAGGATCAGGCTGCCAAACCGGTTTGTTCCTGCAAGCAGTTTTCCCAAATCCAAAAGGGATAAACCTGGTTTTGGCAACCAATCCGTCTCACGAGTAATTATCCAAGCCATGACTTGAACTACGCCGTCTCATGAGAAAAAGAAAGATTAGCAGATTTAAACTGAGAGCAAAACCTGTATTATGTTGTACCCACATATGCTTTGTATGATGCCAGCCACATGACTGTTGTAATGAGGTTTTAGCCTTCTGGAAATTTCTTTTCTTTTTTTTTCTTTTTCGTTGCTTTTGGCTGCTACAGAGAAATCCCCAGACAAGCTGTTGCATGACTTAGGAGAAAAATAAATTACAAGCTATCTTTGCACAGTGTTGTCAAAACTGAAACTTTCATTTCCCAACCAAAGTCATACAAGAATTCATTTAGAAACTTTTCATTATTTGAAATAGGCAAAACAAGCATTAGCTGAGGCTGATGGGTTGGTTAGTTTTTAACCCAACCTTGATTTTTAAACAGCAGCAGCAGCCTCCCCAGCAGGGTTTTAACCCTGTTAGAGGTGAAATGTTGCTCAGAAATCACCCAAGAGACAGAAAAAAAAGAGCCTAAAGGTTTAATCCAACAAAGTAAATCAAAAAGATGGACCAGAATAAACCAGATCAACGGAGTCTACAACACAAAGCCATGAGGACTAATATCACATGCCACTGGACAGCCTTAGTATCCAGCAGTTTATGGGTTCGAGGTGTTCAGGTTGAATCATTTGGAATGATTTGAAAGATGTTCTCCTTCATAATCTAGTGTAGGCGACTGGTGGACATGTTCCTTCCCGTAGGAACTTTTAGAGCCGAGGTCTTGTAATGGTTGACAGTGCAGGCGGATGTTGCAAATGTGGTCTGAGTTGTTGCTAAGGAGATCTCACCCACTGTGGGGTCCTGGGGGGCAGTTCTGATGATCAGGTTGGGGGCATGGTAGTGACTTTGTAATGTCCATTAGACGTTTTGCTGTCCTGTTTCCTCTCTGTTGATGGGATGGCTGCCATGTAGCAGCTGTGCTCTGATGGGAGTTTTTTGTGAGTGTTTCGGATGGCAGCGGTCAGTGTGTTGTTTGTGGTACTTTTTGGGGAGTTTGGACTGCTATTGAGGCCCTGGGCCAGTTTTAATTGCTGGGAGCTGTTCACTCGTGTATTCTGTTGTTGTGGTTCTGGGGGCACCCTGAGGGTTGTGCTCTGGCTTACCAGCATGTCCAGTTTCACTGACCCGTCATGGGTGGGAGAGCTTTAGTGTAGGCCGGAGTTGATTGATTCTCTTTCTTGCGGTGTGGCTTGAACTGGTCTAGATGAGGGTTGAAGTGTTTGATTGGGGTTGTAAGTGTTTGGCTTTTTGCTTGGATTTTGGTTTGGTCGGTGGTCTGTTGGCTTGTGGGAGGGTGGCGGGTTTTTTTTCCCTCGCTGCATTGTGTGGAAGCTGGGTTTGAAGCATTACAACCCTCTGTGTCATAGGTATTACTCTAGGTTTTGTCTGTGACTTCTAGGGTGCTGCTGCCTTAACTTAGTTTATTTTATTTAGTTTATTTTTTTGACTTTCCCTGTTTACTCAAGATTTTTATCTCACTTCCTTTGGTCTTCAGTCTCTTCATAATTACGCTAGCCCATCCATGTCCCTGCTTTAAGTAAATAGAATCCGTTATGTTATTTAAAAAAAAGAAATTATGCCTAAAGAGAAATATCTAATTGTCCAATGTTTTTAGGTAAATCTTCCCAGACACTGCAAGGACCCCAGACCCACTAAAAACCAAAAAAGCATGTTTCTAAGGAAGTTTTATAACTTTTATTGGTACACCTGTATTGCTAACTTTTGCTGGACAATAAATTGTGACCAGATGTGATTGCAATAAATGATAATATTGTTGTTTTGAGACCATTTTTAACTAATGTAATAATTAATGTATGTACACACGATGAATAAACTTTAATTTCTAAAGAAAATGTACCACTGCAACTGAAAGACATTTTTAATATCCAATAGAAATTAATAAAAAAAAACGAAACAATAAAAAAATGCATGAACTCTGTAAACAAATTAACCTTAAAAATATGAATCTTGGCTCAGACAAGAAAAACAGGAAAAACTACCAGGTAGAAGTTTTGTAAACAAAAACACTGTTTGAATAAAACAAGACATCCAATTTTACTCAGCCTTTACAGATATATTGAGCATATTTGCCTTTTTTCATTCAGTCTCTCTGGTAGGAAGAGGGAGACATGCGAGGAAAACAAACAAGTATGCAAATAGAAATGACCGCGGCTGGAAAAATTATCGAGCTCACTTGAATTTATCATCAGCTGATTTATTGTTAATTGTGACAGGCCTATTTGCAGGATGCTTTAGATAGCCGTCAACATACTTCTGGATAATTCCCGATATGCATCTTCTGTCAGTTTTGGTGGAGAACGATTACGTTTCTTTAACTTTTACAAGTACAATCCACTATTAGAGCTTAGCCCCACAAATCCATTTAAATTCAGCAAAATATTTGTGGTTTATAAATTCTGAGATGGTTTTTCTTTGTGTCACTTTGCCAGCAGAACAGTTTCCTCCACCAGTTATAACTGTTGGAACTATGCATGCTGTATCTGCATGAACACTGATATTGGCCAATGTTAGTTTTTTTTTTATATAGCGGTATCAGTCTGATTAGTAAAACTGATATTAATAACTGATATTTATTTCCATCTCATTGATATTTCTCTGTGTTTCAAGAGGGGGTAGACCATGTGGTATTTGTTTGGTCATGTGATTGTGATGCAGCACTGGATTGTGGGGAGTTTAACTAAAGCAGTGAAGTAATGTCAGCTGTGAGGGCGTGTTTTTGGTGTTGAAAGGGTAGGGGGAAAATAGGAACCAAATAAAATTATTTAAGAAGGCAATGGAAGCAAAAGTGGAACCCCCCAAATATTCTGTGTTAAAATAAACTTGCGTAAATAACCCCAACCCCAGTGGTGGATTTTAGCTTCCCTTTTTTTGTTGTTTCTGGAGTTTGTGTTTTGTTTTCCTGCAGCTGCTGTGAACAAATAAAAACTTGTGACTTCATCAGCTGTTTTGTCATCTCCTGTTGCCTCCTAGGAGACCGATCTATGAGCAGTTCCCTGTCTCCGTCCCAGCTTCACACTGTCAACATGAGGGACCCTCTAAATAGAGTGCTGGGTGAGATTTTCCTTCATCATGTATAAGGACACATAAACTAAGATCTGTCTATTCTGCCTTTTATGAATAATTCTGAAAGAATAACTATAATATGATGCAAATTAAATGGGCAGGGGGTCTAAAATAAACCTACTCACTGAGTGATGACCCTGGAGCCAACAGATGCCATATTCTGTAGAGATGCGCTTATTGCCATTTTGCTGATTCTGATTTGTGATTTTTGGAAAGATTTTAATTCAAATAATTTATTTCAGCTGATTTTAATTTCTTTATGAATTATGAATTCAAAGCATTTTGCCTTTATTTTAAATGAGCTGCCAGTCAGCTGGCTGAAAGAGGAAGGCTGGTACACGTCTCCCTTGCTTTCAGAAAAGCAGCAGAAATGTTGGTTGACAAGTTAATCTGCCAATATCAGTTTTTTATGCCCCTGATATTGATAACACACTCCATTATTCTGTGAAATTTAGCAGGTGATTGTTCCATTTTTCTTCTTCTATATAGGCAGTGTATGAAAATCAGTACAGCAATAATTAAATGTTATGGAGTGGGAACAGCAAAACTGTAATGTAACAATTATTTGATGGTAAAATTCTCATTTTAGAGCATTGCATCGCAGTCAAAGTAGTTTTAGGATGTAATGAAGGTCAAGAAGGCACAAACATTTCTTTTTATCCTATTCAGTCACAATTGATTACAATGTTTATAATTTCTAGACTATATGTAATAGTTTTATTGTCCAATACATTTTAAATGTAGATGATGCTTTTTATTTTTGATTGAATAATTTAAATGGACGAACCATCCCATCACCTTGTACGGCGTGCAGCCATTATGAACACAATTCATCCCTGATACAGTCACTTGTTTTGTCTTAGTGAGTATCTTATCAGGTCAGGACTCAGAGCTTTCTGTTAGGAAATATATTTTTTAAAACTTATTTTTGCCTCTGTATTTAGTGCAGTCATTATCATGAATCCAGTGCAGAAATAAAGCGGTTGATACATGTTAAAATGGAAAGGATTGTCCAGCTTCTTCTGCAGCTCTCTGCTTTGGTTGTCAACATATAATAATCCTTCACAATCTAAAGCCGTAATATCTCTCACCACTATTTATATAGGTCCTTCTCAAAAAATTAGCATATTGTGATAAAGTTCATTATTTTCCATAATGTAATGATAAAAATAAAACTTTCATATATTTTAGATTCATTGCACACCAACTGAAATATTTCAGGTCTTTTATTATTTTAAAACTGATGATTTTGGCATACAGCTCATGAAAACCCAAAATTCCTATCTCAAAAAATTAGCGTATTTCATCCGACCAATAAAAGAAAAGTGTTTTTAATACAAAAAAGTCAACCTTCAAATAATTATGTTCAGTTATGAACTCAATACTTGGTGGGGAATCCTTTTGCAGAAATGACTGCTTCAATGCGGCGTGGCATGGAGGCAATCAGCCTGTGGCACTGCTGAGGTGTTATGGAGGCCCAGGATGCTTCGATAGCGCCCTTAAGCTCATCCAGAGTGTTGGGTCTTGCGTCTCTCAACTTCCTCTTCACAATATCCCACAGATTCTCTATGGGGTTCAGGTCAGGAGAGTTGGCAGGCCAATTGAGCACAGTAATACCATGGTCAGTAAACCATTTACCAGTGGTTTTGGCACTGTGAGCAGGTGCCAGGTCGTACTTAAAAATGAAATCTTCATCTCCATAAAGCTTTTCAGCAGATGGAAGCATGAAGTGCTCCAAAATCTCCTGATAGCTAGCTGCATTGACCCTGCCCTTGATAAAACACAGTGGACCAACACCAGCAGCTGACATGGCACCCCAGACCATCACTGACTGTGGGTACTTGACACTGGACTTCAGGCATTTTGGCATCTCCTTCTCCCCAGTCTTCCTCCAGACTCTGGCACCTTGATTTCCGAATTACATGCAAAATTTGCTTTCATCCGAAAAAAGTACTTTGGACCACTGAGCAACAGTCCAGTGCTGCTTCTCTGTAGCCCAGGTCAGGCGCTTCTGCCACTGTTTCTGGTTCAAAAGTGGCTTGACCTGGGGAATGCGGCACCTGTAGCCCATTTCCTGCACACGCCTGTGCACGGTGGCTCTGGATGTTTCTACTCCAGACTCAGTCCACTGCTTCCGCAGGTCCCTCAAGGTCTGGAATCGGTCCTTCTCCACAATCTTCCTCAGGGTCCGGTTTTCTGCCACACTTTTTCCTTCCCACAGACTTCCCACTGAGGTGCCTTGATACAGCACTCTGGGAACAGCCTATTCGTTCAGAAATGTATTTCTGTGTCTTACCCTCTTGCTTGAGGGTGTCAATGATGGCCTTCTGGGCAGCAGTCAGGTTGGCAGTCTTACCCATGATTGCGGTTTTGAGTAATGAACCAGGCTGGGAGTTTTTAAAAGCCTCAGGAATCATTTGCAGGTGTTTAGAGTTAATTAGTTGATTCAGATGATTAGGTTAATAGCTCGTTTAGAGAACCTTTTCATGATATGCTAATTTTTTGAGATAGGAATTTTGGGTTTTCATGAGCTGTATGCCAAAATCATCAGTTTTAAAACAAAATACCTGAAATATTTCAGTTGGTGTGCAATGAATCTAAAATATATGAAAGTTTAATTTTTATCATTACATTATGGAAAATAATGAACTTTATCACAATATGCTAATTTTTTGAGAAGGACCTGTACATAACCGCAGTAGTCAGTGTTAAAGATAGTTTTTGCAGATTTAAGAGAAGTCATTGCTTTTCAGTGTAAATCAATTTAATCTGGGGTAGTTTCAATCAGTTATCATTATTGTGTCAGAACCTTATACCAGTCCATGCTTATTTACTTATTATATTACAATATTTTTTCCACTTCTCCTGAGAATTTCCTAGAAATGATAACCTCTGTGTTATTGAATGCAGGAGTTTGTACTAAAAAAGCCCAACTGAAGAAAAACCGCTGTCTGTCCTACAGTACATAACACTTCACAGCCAAATTATAGCTTTTTTTAACAGGATGTTTGTTCAATTTGTTTCACTATTCAAGACATACAACTGCTCCATATACCAGGATTATCTTTCATGATAATGTAAGCTACCACGCTATTTAAAGTCCCACCCCGATGAAAATCATGTTTTTCTAGGTGTTAACATGCTCTTGTGGCATTATTCTGATGCTAGAGGACATATCTAGAGAAAAGTAAGCTCAAAGTTGTATTTCTGAGTATTTCTGCATTCAAATGGCTGTGAATCAGTAGCAGACGTTAAAATGCCGGCTAAAATAGACTGGAGTTGTTGCGTAGTAACTCCACTGGGCGGGGCCACAAGCTCCTACTCCACCCCGCCCACTCAGATTCTGAGGAGTAGAGAAGACGATGGCGGATCCACACCTGTGTGCTGTAGCAGGTTGCAATACATTGCTGAATAAAACAGCCCCTTTCTTTAAATCTACTGCCTTGTGCCGTTACTGCTTGGTACTACTAGATGTCCACTATAAGAAAATCGGACACAGCTGTCAGTGCGCCCAGTTGCTGAGCGTGAGCGAGAGAGCAGAGCGGGAGAGGAGAGAAAAAAAAAGCGACGGCAGCGGTTGCAGGATAGCGAGACAGATAACGATTTTTATAACCAACGGCTCCGCCCACAACGCAGAGGCAAATTGCCAATGAGCTACTGCAGCTCTGCTGAAGCGAAGTCCCAGAAAACGGCACAGGTTTTGTGATTTTGGCTAAAAACTGCATAATCATAATTTAAAGACTACTGAGAATGTTTAAAAAACAACTCAAAATATGTTCGGAGTGGGTCTTTAACACATGTGTAAAGAAAAGTTGTGATTTACTGCCATGTGGTAAACTGTTAAATCATTCACTTACTCATTTTATTGTCTTTAGTTTAATATAACCTGTTTTCTTGACTTAAAGGGCCATAGTTATGTAGTTTAGGACCTTAGCCAATAAAACACTTATGTGAGATAAAGAGAAAAGAAAGGATGCAACTACCATATATATACCATAATATTTCTGTTTTGTAAAGATTAGGACATCATTTTGTAAAGATTAGGACATAATTAATACAAGTCTGGACTGGTTTAAGCTATTTTTCACATATGTAATGAATTTAAATTGTTCCATTAAAATCAGTTGATGTATATTTTCCTACTCATTACACTGACTTTAAGTCCATCAGGTTGCAAACAGTTTGTATTGCAGCATGCTCCATGATAGATCAGGAGGATAAAACAGAGCAGCTCTGGTACAATGCAATCCAGCAACCTGTTTAAGTCACAACCTGTCTGAGCCGTTAACATGCCTCCATAGAAAACAGTTTCCTCTTATGAAACACCTACTGATTATAAGAAATACATAATATTTCCAAACTGAAGATATGCAGTTGGTAAATCGAATTTCCTGTCATCAGGTCTATTCTGAAGACCGATGATAATGTCTGATTAAAACATGATAAAATTGGTTGAATGCATTTCAATGGAGGTAGTGAGCGAGACAGGAAGCTGTTCAACTCTTACACAAACTACAGTTATAATACGGGTTTTGTGGCATTATATATGACTCTTAATGCAAGATTGTGTTTTCACTTTCATTTAAAACATTTGTCAGCTGTTAGTTTTAAATGAGTATTAGTTAATAGGATATCACATTAAGATATTTCTGTGGGACGTGTCTATCTGCTAGTTCTCATAAATATCTATTACAACTATAAACAAAGTACACATTGTGTTTTTTTCCCAGCCAACCTCTTCCTCCTCTTTTCGTCCATCTTGGGCTCCAAGATGGCGGGGCCTCACACCCAGTTCGTGCAGAGTTTTATTGAGGAGTGCGTTGAGTGCCTGGAGCAGGGAAGCCGTGGGAGCATTCTGCAGTTCATGCCTTTCACCATGGTGAGTTATGAGCTGGGAGGCGAAGCGGCAAGGGAGATAAACCAAAAAGGGACGAATGAGCTGAAAAGAACAGGAGTCACTGTTTTATCAGGCTTTACCGGGAAGGGTTGGAATTCCTCCTTACATTTAGTGTTTATTGCAAAAAGTGAGAGACTGAATCAAAAGATCATTAGTCAAGGAGGCTGTGGAAATGTGACTAAGTTGCAAAAGAGGCATCCCTAAAATATTTGTCTTCAGTAGAGTTACTTTGTGGATGTATTTATGCCAACATGTAACATTGAATTACTGCTATTCTTCCAAGGAGGACAGGACACTGTTGTAAAAATATGCGGACGCATCTTTTTTTGTAAATTACTTAAAACAACCAGCTTCAATGAACAAGACTAAGGGGCTGTTTACACGACAACGTTTTTCAGCAAAACTGAGGTTTTTCGCTCCGATTCGGCCGGGGCAAAAACGCAGCTTTTGGGAAACGGCTTCCAGAGTGGAGAGTTCTGAAAACGCTGGGGGATTCGTTGTCATGTAAACGCAAGCCGGAGACTTTTGAAAACGATGACGTCACTGCCAGCCACCTATGGACATGTTGCACTTGCGCCCCCGCCTTTCTAGAGAAAAAACAAACAACAATGGCGGATCCAGGTATGCGGTTACTGCTGATGCAGCTTCTGAAGTTATTTGGTTTCTGTAAGCAAAACTTAGAGATCATCAGGCTTCTATGCGATCACCAACGGAAACACATACAATACGTGTGCCAAATAATCAATATGCCTTTATTTAAGCGAAGGAGAACTACAAGAAGACCGCCATTGTTAGTTATCATGAAATGTTTCTTTTCCGGGTTGTGAGGGGGAAAACTTGGAACACTGCACTCACGGGGCCCACTGCCATCTAAAGGCCAGGCATATATACTACATCCTTTTTACATTGCGCACCCTGTCGTGTAAACGCAGTGCGTTTTCACCCGCGTATTCAAACAAAAACGGCAACGTTGTCGTGTAAACAGCCCCTCAAGGTGAGCCATCTGGGGAAAAAAAATGTTTGAGCAACATAGATGACAACTGAAATGAGCATACATATACAGAGATTTGGAAACGTACTCAAACCCTTTAAACCTTGTAACATTTTGACAGATACCTCACATCTCTTTTATCAGGATTCTATGCGATGGACCAACACTCATGTAATTATTTTTGGATTTAAAGAGGAAAAAGAGTCAGCATACAGCTCTAGTTATTACTGCTGGAAACTACTGTTCAGGCCTGAAATCTGGGTGTAGTGATGGGCTCAGACCTGTACCTTTAGAAAAACATAAAGGTACTTGCAAAATCAGCCTTCCTGTCACCTAACGAACATTTCTAGGATAAAAGGACTGATGTCCCAGAAAGATCTGGAACAGTATGGCATAGTATTGGGTCAGAATTATGACTAACCCCCTGCCAGCAACTGATCTGAATATTGATAGGCTGCCATCGATAACTGAGAGATCGGCACTGGCAACTGAGATCAGTCACTAGTGTTAGCATCGTGGCTGCTGAAGGAGGAGCAGCCTCTCCCTATCTCTCCTGATCCTGATCTCTTGTCTTATTCTCTTTTCCTATTTTATTTTCTTAGCTTTTTTTCTTAGTTATTTTATACATCCAGCCTGTGGAGTTACTGTATTAGACCGGATCTCTCTTTTGGATTACTTTCTTAAGGACTGTGGATTACCAAAACTTTGAGAAAGTCCTCAAGAGAATTTAATTGAAACAATCGAGACGAAGTTACACCATCTTAAGATTAATTTTGAACTAAACACTGGATATGGAAATGAGACAATTTTACCTATGACTACACGCAGGGAGGAAGAACCTGGCAGCCCGGTGTTATCTTGGTCCAACAGTCTCACACCAAAGCCACAGAACAACGCTACTCCCTAAGCCAAAAGGCGTCTAATGGGTAGAAAACCCCATTCCCAGTTTGACGAAGACTGACCAGCTTTAAAGTGCACTGAATCTACACCTGCTTTTTCTGCGAGGAAAAAGAAACTAAAGAAACTGCAACCCTAAACAAGAGATATCACTCCCCCTGGAATACCGCTGAGAAAAAGATTTGCAGCCCTCAGTTCCCCCAAAGACAACGAAGCACCTAAGACCAGGCAAGGTCACCAGGAGAAATCCATCCCCATGAAGCGGACACATAAGAAAGTAAGACCCCCCCCCCCCAGTAAAAGTTCTCATCATACATGACAGATCAATTAATGGTATTGAAGGTATCCAAGAATCTTAGAACAACACCCTAAACTGGAAAAGCTTGTCATCCACGTAGGTGCAACTGATGTAGCCAAGAAACAAGCAGAGATTCTGAAAAAAGACTTCTCTGATCTGCTACAGAGACTTGATGGACTTAACATAAACATATTTATCAGCATACCAGTCCCTGAAGGAAATGATGAAAGGTACAGTAGAGTTCACATGCTCCATAAATGGTTGGAGAGAAAATATGTTGAAAAATCGATCCCATTCATTAATAACTTTCAAATATTTGGATGTGCCAAACACTTGTTCAAGGTAAACAAACGTTATCTTAACAGAGCTGGACTGAGACTTTTGACCTCAAATATTTTCTGTTATCTGAATAAACACTTTATAAAGGACCCGAGAGCTGACCTCGAATAACGGCCTGTGGATACTATCAGAGAACAAACACTTCCCCACACACACCAAGTGAAGATTACATTATCATCAGCACAGACAGATGCACGACCCTCAGAGACTGACAAAGCAGCTAGCAAAGATGTGCATTGCTCAGCAAAGGGTTCTTCAAGTATTCCAATGCCATCAGACTCATCAACACTTAATAACTCTCCGTTTAGAGTTTTCTCAGATAGACTGAAAGCACAAATTAGAATTGGGTCACAACTAACACCGAAACTTGGACTACATCAAGCCTCTGAGACTAACGCTGGATGTACTCTTCCCATGCCCCAACTGGTAATAACAGTATCTGATATAGAAGGGAACTGGATAGTAATTATACCCCATCGTCTCCCAGAAGTTGTCCGGCCACCCCGAAAGAATCATTCAAGTCATTATAAGCAGTCGAAAATAAAAGACTAAAGCCAAAGACACTCATATTAAATCAAATCTCAAATTGATCACCCGTCAGAAGATTCAGCTACCCATCATCAAACCACTTAAGTTAGCTTTATTAAATATTAGGTCTTTATCAGGTCATTATCAAGTCATTCCTAATCAATGAATTCATCACTGAACATAATATACATGCCCTTTTTTATCAGAAACCTGGCTAGATGTAAATAATGAAACATCTGTATTGGTAGAATCTACTCCTCCAAATTACAATTTTTGAATGAGAGCAGGAAACACAGACGAGGTGGAGGCGTAGCCACAATTTTTCATAACTCAATGAACTTTATAAAGGTATCCCGGGGCACATTTGACTCGTTTGAATATCTAGCCACCGAGATAAATGAGCCTAAAAAAGCTCTATGTCTAAGTTTATATAAACCCCCAAAACTTAACTCTAACTTCTTTGATGATTTTAGCGACCCTCTCTCCGTAATATGTATCGATTATGACCAATTAATCATTGTGGGGGACTTCAAAATTCATACTGACAACCCCTAGGATAGACTAGCAAAAACAATAAGTGACACTCATCACAATTTCGTCCTGACCCATCATGTCAAACAACCAACACACAATCGAGGACACACTCTGGACTTAATTATCAGCAAAGGTTTAACTATATCTGGCATGTCAGTAATTGATATTGCATTATCTGACCATTTCTGTGTTTTCTTTGAAAGTACCATCTCTGCTACAATATCTAGCCACAGTGAGACAACTGTAAAAAAGTGTTTTCTCAGGGACAGTTCAGTTGAATCCTTTAAACGTATTTACACTTCGACCACATCCCCCTCATCTCCCAACTCCTACTCAGTAAACAAGCAGGTAGATAATTTCCTTGTGAAAATCTCAGACATCATTGATTCCATTGCTCCAACTAAAGTGAAAGTAGTCTCAGGTAGAAGTCACTGTGGACTAGCGATCCTCTGGTACGTAGTGAAAAAAGGGAGTGTGGACGAGCCGAGAGAAAATGGCGGAAAACTCGACTCCAGGTTCACTGTGAGATCTACAAAGAGAGACTGAATAGATATCAGTTAACTTTAAAATATGCTAGGGAAAGTTTCTTCTCTGTAATCATTAACAGAAACTATAATAATGCACGGACTCTGTTTGCAACAGTGGAAAGACTAACTAATCCTTTAGTGACAGCAGCCCCTGAACTAAATTCTACCAGGGGCTGCAATGAATTTGCCAGCTTTTTCACTGAAAAGATTTTAGCAATTAGACAGTCGGCCTGTACCCCAGCACCGAACCCACTACCAATGTTATACCCAACTAACACCAATGCAGAAAGAAATGTCCGAATTCCATGAATTAAACCAAAATAAAACCTTGAAGAAATCATTAACCAACTAAGCTCCTCTTCTTGCTGTCTTGATATCCTACCAACAACTTTCCTCAGGAAAGTTTTCCCTGTCATTGTGTCTCATCTGATTCAAATAGTGAACTCGTCCCTCCTGTCAGGTGTCTTCCCCCAGGCTTTAAAAACAGCAGTTATTAAACCACTACTAAGGAAGAAGAATCTGAACAACACGTTAATGCAGAACTACAGGCCAATTTCTAATCTTCCATTCATCAGTAAAATTATTGAAAAAGCTGAGTTTTTGGTAAAGGTTGCTGACCCGTGGGGTGTAAATACTTTCACATAGCAGTGTATGCGAAATGATTTATGAGTCTGTTTGTGTGTTTTTAGATCTCTGAGCTGGTGAAGCTGCCGGCTCTGGCCAAGCCTAAAGTGGTCCTGGCTATCACTGACCTGACTCTGCCGCTGGGGAGGAGAGTTGCCGCCAAAGCCATCTCTGCTCTCTAAACTTAGCAAGTTTCAAGTTCCTTCAGCCCTGAACTCACCCACTTCACAAATTTAACTTGTTCAGAGAAGTGAAATGAGAACGAAGGGTAAAAACAAAACTCAGACTGAACAGACCGTGGTTGGATCAACTCAGCTGTTGTTTTGTTTTTTTTGTTTGTTTGTTGTTGTTTTTTTTTTTGCTGTGTGCTAATTCACTATTTAATTGCTTAATTGCGATGTAAAACCTGCCAAATCTCTTGTGATTCCAACTACGTTTCATTAAATGACAGGAACATAAAAGTCCGGTGTGCCGCACGGAGATTTTAGAGGACGGACCGGCAGAAACTTGATGACGGCAGCTAGCGTTTCAGCCATGCAGCTTGCGAAATTTACTCAGCAATCCACACGCTTGCCTTCAAACCTGCTGACTAAATTTCGCCATAATGATCCCGCCAGTCCGTCTGGGTGGCACGCTGGACTTTTTTGTTCCTCTCATATAATGATTATGAAACTTAACTGGAATCACTATCGATTTGGCACGTTTTACATCGTAATTATTCGATAAATAGTGAATTATCTCACGGCTACTTTTTGACTTTTCACTGTGTATTTTTCTGTTTACTTTTCTATATTTTGTATATATCATTAACTTTTATAAATTGGTTTTAGAATAAAAATTGCTGGTAAGAAAGGCCCTCTTTTTGCTTTTGCCAGTTTTTACTCTAAGGTTTTTGTTTTTTTCTAGACCAGATTTGTCCATTTTCGCTGTTGCTATGATTGATGTAAAGATCGTAGCGTTTTAATCAGCTTCTTCCTCAGAAGGATCACATGCTGAGGTCTTTCCCATGACATTAAGAGGTAATCATCTTTCTGGTAACAGAGTTGGTCATCTGCCACTTGCAACACACAGTAGAGGAAATCTGTCTGGCAGAGGGGAAGAAAGCATGACGCCAGAGCCTCTGTTTCACTTTTTGTGGCAGTTCTGTTCACTTCGCTGGGATTTTTAGAAATACATTCATCAGTTAGGCAGCATGTCTCAGCAAGTCTTACTGCATAGTCATTATGAAAAAGAAACTGTTTTCAAGAAAAAAATGTTTTTTTTTATTGGGACATCAGAAAATTACATTAGGTTTTAAATAACAATACAAAAATAGTTACTTTTTTATGTTCCACCATCCATAATGTTGTGATTAACTAATAAGAGTGTTATTAACTGGTCATACAACTGACGAGTGCAAAGGTTTCTCGAAAAGTAGATTTCCTAAATAAATACATTCCATTTCTAGAAATAAATACATAAATAAAAATAGATTTAACAAATAAATAATCCACTAACAGATAAATAATTACCATAACAAAAATAGCAACGGAGGTTTTTAGCTTGGGCCAAAAGAAGAGTAAGACACCCCGTCGGTCAGCTCTCGATCTCATCGTCAGCGCTTCGGTCCAGACTCCTCAGGCAGCGCGCCACATCCTGGCTGAACGTCTGGAGCTGAACCAGGGTGAGGTGAGCCGCCACCTGGACCTCAAAATTCCCCGGGAGGCGCAGTTCCACAGGGGTCGATGTGGGCGGGACTGTGGCTTGGGTCATTTTCAGCATCTGGGAAACATATCAGGAGGTTGATTGCAAGCTATGATACGAAGCATTTTACTTTGTAACAGTGATGTAGAAGAGCCTCGTTACCTTAGCGATCTGGATTTTAAGATCTCTGATGTCCGACATTAATGCAACCACTTTATCTTTCTCCTCTAATCGAAGGGAGATGGAGCTCAGTAGCCCTTGGTACAGCTGCACCCCATCATGCATCACTCTCAAACCGGTTTCCTAATAGAGAACGATTACCTCTTTGTTTTTTAAACATGATTACTTAGAAGAAGAAAAAAAATTCTCTATGAAAGGAAGATGCTTACTAGAGTGAAATTTTCTGAAATGGCTTTGAGTACAGGGGCCGAGGGGATGCCAATGGTGGTCGCCATGGTTGCAAGCTTGGCATTTTCTGAAGAGTTCAGCTTCAGAGTCTGTGATAAAGAGATGGAAATACTTAAAATTTCAGTGAAAGTTACTCTATGATGCAGCCTTATACCACATAGAAGCTCATCAAACATATCTAAAATATTACCAGAGATTCATAATCATTTGCAATAATCTAAGTATTATCCTCTCTATTGTGTAAATTCATATTTTTATTTTATTTTTTTACCTATTAGTGAATGAGGTTTTATTTTTTATTCATCAATTAAATTTCACCTTTATTGTAGTGTAAGCAGTAGCAAAAACTGAAGCAGAAGTCTGATCCGGCCTGAGGCAAATTGAAACCCCAGGGCAGCCGGTGAGGGGGGTAATAAGAGCTTTACAGCACATACAGATTTTAAATCTTTGTATTTTATTTTAGAAATTTTCCAACAGTGAGTCCGAGTCAAACTGCACGCTGATGCTTTCTGAACGGCAATGATAAAACAAGTCTTTGAACTGATTTGAAGATTATTTGAAATCTCAAATGTAAGTCTTGATTTGATGCTGCTATTTATATTAAGACGTCACGCTAAGTGTGTCTACTGTAGTCATGTTTTAAAACAAAAAAAAGAGCACATTTTAAACTCGCTGCCTCAATTTTGAATGTGTGAATTTAAGTGTCGTCACTCATCTTTAAAATGTTTAAAACTCCCACCTTCTAAAACCCTTTATCCTAAGTGGCTTTTATTTGAGAAATAACATGAAGTGACTGATACATTCCAGCACTATATTTAAGTTGGTTTTGTTAGGTTTATTTAATTTTTCTTTTTTAGGGGGGGGGGGGGGGGTAAATGAAACATTTCTAAACGCACAGCAAGAAACAAGCTGGGATTTTTAAAGATGTGATGCTATGGAAGCTTCTGGGTGAAGGGCTTGGGGGCCCCAAATCATATTCTGCTCTGTGCAACTTTCTGTTGCCTCTGGCAAAGTAAGCTACTTTTGTGTTAATATATCTAAAAAAGTGGTTTTAAAGAATCGGCATCATAAGTATAAGGAAATTGAGCTAAAACCCGTAAATAAGCCTTCTGATGCATTTATTCTAGTCATTTCTGACGAGTCTTGCTCTTCTAAATAATGCATTCTGAGATCCAAGTGGGTTTGTGTCTGTAGCCCAGAAAACAACGACCACATTTCAGACCACCCAAACAAACCGAGCCTTATTTCTCCTGACTGGTCCTTTCAGATCAGAGCCTTGTTTCTCTTTTTGTGACGCAGCAGTATTAAACCCAGCGTATTCCGCGCACACTGGAAAAAGCAAACCGTGCCTCCGGTTAGATGATTGCTCCGTTCGCAGCGCCTCACCTCCGTGTGAACGCAGGACTTGTGCGTGTCGGGTATGGACTCCAGGATCTTTTGCGTCAAGCTGCGACTCATCTGCAGAATCTCCTGAAACTGCGGATCCTCAACAAGTGCGCTGGCGCTCTCCGGCAGAGGTGCGCTGCGGGCGGAGAAAGCCATGGAGCAGGCGAAAACTGCGGGGAGGAAACGGATCAGGATCAAATGGATTCAAAGAGGAAGAGGACGAACGCGCAGTCAGCGCCGAGGCGTCAGAACAAGTGTGGACACAGAACAAAGCCTGTCTCTGTTGGCTCCCTCCAGTGCCCAGCAGAACTGAGCTCGACCCCCCCCCACCCCACCCCACCCCACCATACTCCCACCCCCTGAGCCAAAAGTAACAGCAGATATCAGGACACAATCCACCTGAGCACATGTGACTCTATTAGTTCTATTAATAAACATGGCTACATTACCAGCCTGTCTCTTCCAGGTAGGTATAGGTTATTGTGTTGGAGCTTTCAGAGTCTTTGCTGTCTCTACAGATGAAGGGAAGCAGCATTTGACAAGGATTGCCTCACTACTCACCAATCAGGACATGCATGGCCTCACAGCAGGGATGGTTTCACAAGTATTGACCTCAACGTGAGCACTATTACTGATTTACTCTACCCTTATTGACATATTTATAGAAGCTCCCAAAGGGGGTTTTTCATCATTGTCTCACAAGTCATTGACAAATTCCTTAGAAATTCACCCATTTCTTTTTTCTGCCTAAATTGAACGCCTTCCTTTGATGATAGTGCTTTGGCCAATTTGAGATTGGCTGGTTTTAACAATCAAAACAAGTTTTATTGTTGAGATACAATTAAAAGATAATAAACAATGTACAGATTGGAGTAAATTTAAAAGTCAGGGTGGAAGGAACTAGCTGAGACCAATAAAGTATGAACTAGTGAAATGCTATTTATTTAACGTAACACATTTACAGATGTTTCAAAATTTGCTTCTGGTTTGGCTTTTTATTTTACATATACAGTAATTTAGTTTAGCTACTTGATACGTCTAGGAATTTTGTTTTGGTCAAAAGACGAATCATTGGCAGCGATTCAGGCCCCAATTTTTATTTTTATTTTTTTTATTCTCTATTTATAATATTTTCTCATTTTAACTTAATATTTTTTTTTAAACTTGACTATAATCAAGGAAGTATTTCCCCCATTCAACATTTTACTGTAAACCAGCTCCTTTTTTGTTCAACAGGTGAATGTTGCCTTTTTTAATATACGTTTTATCGTTGTTTATTACCTGTAAGTTACACGATATCTCTAAAAACAGCTGATTTCAGCATGTCTGAAACCCTGTGTAGAAACCTCTAAATCATGTACATTGTTGCTTTACTTATATAGATTGTTGCTGCTCTGCTGAGATTCTATTTATTTAAATAGACTATATTTACACATTCAAGTTTTTATTTAATAGTAACATTTTTTGGTATGAAACTATACAAATGAAACCAGATGTAGACGATAAAAATAAAAAAAAGACAACATATTCTTCTCACTGTCTGACATGAATGTAAAGCAAATGATTCCTGTTTTGGTTCAAAATCTTATTTGCTAAATGCCACTTGCGCATCAATATTTAAATTAGTTTTATTTAGATGTTTTAGTACATCTATCAGTCAGGATGCATGTATGTATGGATAGCTATACTTGTGTGGACCAACCTTTGACAGGTCACCAGCATTGTGTGGATATTTTGCCTGGTCCACATAATGTTTAACAAGCTATTAAACTCTACTAGTTAGGTTTAGAGGTATGGTGTGAATTAGGTTAGGGTTAGGCATGTAGCACTAATGTTTAGGGTTAGGGAAAGTGTTTGGGTTAGGCATAGTAAAATCAATGGAAGTCAATACAATGTCAAACCCAAGTATAGCAAGACAGGAGTGCGTGTATGAGTGTGTGTTATCTATCTTATCTTTATCTTATATAATCATTCCCTACTCTATATATATATATATATATATATATAAATTATCTTTTCATGTTATCTATCTTATCTTTATCTTGTATGCTAACATGTTGCTGTGTAATACTGGGTTGGAACACTTTCCATTTCCCAGAAGAGGAAACTGTGGAAACCTCTCTGTAGTAATTGACGTCACATAGCTGAGTTATTAGTTTGTGAATGAGTGTCTAGCTGCATGAAATCAAAAGCAATATTATGAAGAAACCAGGATCAAACAGTAAAACTGAAAGTCAGCACAAATTTCAACTGCTTTCTGAATGTCCGATTAAAATATATATATATATATATACATATATATATATGCTTTGTGTTTTCCTGCACTGACGTTATATGTGCTTCGGCTATATGGGTATTTCTTGCTTTACCATAAATGAACTGGAGAAGCGGACATTTTCATACAAGTGTTGTCTGCAGAGTGAAAACATCGGAGATCAAGTTTTTAAAATTCAATTAATTAATTAAACCACAACAGAGCCATATCTTTGAAGGGTTGCGGGTGGGCTAGTGCCCATCTGCAAAAGTCATTGGTTTAGAGGCAGGGTGCATTCTGGAGATGTCATATTATTACATATTATCAATGACCGGTCCTCATAAAGCCAGATGTGTGTGCTTAACACAGTTTGAACTGCACTCACTCACAGACCCCCCTCCCCGGACAACCTTCAGTTGGAGAAGCAATGCTGCAACTATATGCACAAAGTAGGTATAGTTAAACTAAATGCTAAATGTTTCTCATCTTATTGTGTGCTCACCCCCTAATACATCACTGTTTAATGATGACAGGAAGAGCTTGTGCTCAGTTCACGTCCACCATGTAGAAAAGCAGGATACTTAAATTCCACTCTTTAATGTCCTCTTCTGAATGCAGCCATGGACCACTTTGGGTTTCCACTCTATTTTTACCTTAAACTGCTTCAAGTATAGACAAGATGTACGAGAGAGTGGAGGGATTAAGTGTCTGTGCACAACTTCTAACATCAGCTGCTAGGAAAATAGCTCTAAACTTAGGGTCAGAAGGAGTGCTTTAGTACTATAATCCTGGTGTACTTTCACAAAAGCAATTCAAGGGAATTTTTTTAGACCCCAAGAGCTGCTGGATCCTGGGAAACTGCCACATATCAAAAACAAGATAAACCCAAAAGGTTACATTTTGTTCATGCAGATTGATGCAGACTGTGTAGGGTTCAGGGAGTTTACCACACTGTATATTAACTAATAGAAGACAAGAAGAGAGTATCAATGCCCTCTGAAGGAGGTTGTAACATTCTTGACTGAATTACCTTCAGGATTTATATATACATACACACACATACACACACACACACACACAAAGTTTACAAAAGTTTCTCAAAAAAATAAAATGGTTTCCGTTCATTTATTCAACCTGTTTACAGTTCACACTCTGGCAAAACATAACATGATATATATTATTTTTTACGCTACCACTAAAGATTTCCAGTGAATTTCATTTAACATATATGCTTCAGGATGCCGTTATGAGGTTCTCATTCAGCGGGAGAATCTCTGTATGTATTCATAGGAAAGGGATAGTTGTCAAATCTACGTCTTATTGCTTGTAAAGGATCGGTTGGCTTCTTCCACTAACACACACATGTTGCATGTTTTCTTGTATTCAATTCAGTTCAGTTTATTTATGTAGCGCTGATTCACAACAGATGTCATCTCAAGGCACTGTAAAAGAGAAGTCATTTCAATATAATCATACATTTATTCCAATCAGTTTAAACGTTTTCTGTTTAAGGGATCCTAGCAGATCACATCGAGTCATTGACTTGCAGTTGATGCGGACTCTAACCGCAGCAATCCCTCATACTGAACAAGCATGTAGCGACAGTGGAGAGGAAAAACTCCCCTTTAACAGGAAGAAACCTCCACCAGAACCAGAACCTGGATCAGAACGAGCTGCCATCTGACACGACCGTCTGGGGGTTTGAGAAGACAGAGCAGAAACACAGAGAGAACAAAAGAACTGATGTAAGAGTACTTTCTATAATAATTAAAGTAAAATTTGACAACAGGACACCGGGGATGTTCAGCCACTGGGAGCATCATCCCAGTCGATGCCCCCCCGGCCAAGCAGGATACCAGACCAGGTGTAGCTTCTATGGAGAGAAAAACACTGAGAGAAAACAAAGTTAACAGTCGAAATAACAGCAAATGATTCAACTGGAGAGTAGTAGAAGAGAAAAGTAGTGAGGAAAAGTGGTCAGTCTATCCACAAGCAGTCTAAGCCTAATAACCAGTTTGTGTTTCCACAGACACAGAGCCTAGTCGGTGCTGCGTCCTAACGTCATCTAAATCGTAGCACGCAGAGGTATACGTCCCCATGGGGGAGACCAAAACAGGAAGCACGGGCACAGAGAAAGATAACAATGGAGAATGCCATCCTGCTGTTTTGAATGCTGCTGTTGTGCTTCCATACTTTGATGGATTTGCAAAGGTGTGTGAAAAACAAAATGGCAGTTGTTTGTTTCACCTAAAGTAGTCCCACTCAGCACACCTGGGTTGCGTCAACATTGTGGGAGGGGTAGAAACCGGTTCTTAGAAAGCACCAGTTTAGCCCAGCTTCGAGTTGGGGCTTGGCTAAGCACTCGTTCCGAACCGAAAAACAGGTGCTTGCGCAGTGGAAAAAACCGGTTCTTAGTCAGACTCTAGCACCGAACCAACCCTGGAACCAGGTCAATGGAAAAGGCCTGTCTATGAGCTATATCAAAAAGGGAAGTTTTAAGCCTGGTCTTACGGACTAAAACTGGGAGCTGGTTCCACAGGAGAGGAGCCTGATAACTAAAAGATCTGCCTCCCATTCTACTTTTAGAAATCCTAGGAACTACAAGTAAACCTGCAGTCTGAGAGCGAAGTGCTCTGTTAGGAACATATGAAACAATCAGATCTCTGATGTATGATGGAGCTTGAATATTAAGGGCTTTATATGTATGAAGGAGGAACTTTTAAAATTATATTCCGGTTTAACAGGGAGCCAATGAAGAGAAGCTAAAACAGGACAAATGTGATCTTTTTTTTAAATATTCATCAGAACTCTTGCTTCAGCATTTTATTTACATTTTGTTGACTTCCTGATAGTAAAGAATTACAGTAGTCCAGCCTTGAGGTAACAAATGCATCCACTAGTTTATCAGCATCACTCCTGGACATGACATTTTTAATTTTAGCGATATTTTGAAGGTGAAAGAAGGAAATCCTAGAAACCTGTTTGATAAGGGATTTGAATGTCATGTCTTGGTCAAAAATAACGCCGAGGTTCTTTACGTTATTACTCGAGGCCAATTTAATACCATCCAGATGAAGTAATGGACTAAGCAGTTTCTTCTTCAGAGCTTCTGGTCCAAAGACAACAACTTCTATCTTGCAGAAGTTAAAAACTGAAAGTTTAAAGACACGCAGGTTTTTATGTCTTCCAGACATGCCTGTAATCTACCTAACTGATTGGATTCATATGGATTTTTGGATAAATATAGTTGAGTATCATCGGCATAACTGTAGAAATTTATCCCATGCTGTCTAATGATTTTACCAATTTGAAGCATATACCTATAGTGGGGCAAAAAAGTACTTAGCAGCCAAGGCCGGATTATCCAATGGGCATTATGGGCACAGGCCCAGGGGCCCACGTGAGCAGTTTAAAGAAGGAAAAAAAAATAGTCTTCATATTTCAAATATGGCACAGATCGGTGCTGGCGGAGATAACCAATAAGATCAAAAATTTTTTACCTTAACAAAGTTACATAGTCCCTAAGGCGCAGTCATTGACTGTATATATATATATATATATAAGTTGTGGAAACCATGGTAACATGCCACGCCCCTGCCCCAGCAAGTAGCGCTCTGCTGCCCGTCGCTGCACAGTAGGAGTAGTCCTAAGAGAATCTAAAATGAGCGAAAAAAGGCGGCTTCTATAAATGAAAGAGAGAAAGATGAGAAGAAGACGTGTTTATTAGGAAGTCTGTCATCTACTGACACGTTCTGTGTAAAACCTAAGGAGGAAAATCAAGAAAAAGAAGACATGGTGGATGATGGTGAGCCAATGAACCTGTTCGGAGGGGACTGCATTAGCTACACAACACAACATGAGGCTAGCTGTAGCAGCAGCAGCTCAGACTGGGTTTATCCGGTGGGGGACGCAGCATTGTGGGGGACAGTTAACGTAAATGTTTACGCTGTTGTTATCGATGGTGGAGCTGCTGCTTTTAATAATCGGGCGACCAGATATCCAGCTTCATCCCGTGATCGAGGTTTGGGCGGTAAAATGAGCCAAACCTAATGATCTGCTGTCACTTCCCAAGTGGAGAAAAAGTTTCTTCAGACTGGATCACATGTTCACCGACCACAGGTAGGATAATATCTTTTGTTTCCCCCGCATCTTATTTGGAGCAAATAAAACCAGTACATTAGTGGTTTCTCTGACTGGAAACACTCGGAATGCGTGTGTGACCATGAGGAAAGTTCTGATCATTGCGTCAGTGTGCTGCTACCATCAGCCACTGGTAGCAGGACAGAAAGCTAAACTGGACCAGCTGGAGGGAGAGACGCGGTACTGGTGGGAGGTTCTGCTCAGGCGGGTCGTTGCTGTCAGTCAGTTTTTAGGTGAAAGAGGTTTCTGTGGTGATGATGAATTACTTGGATCAGCACATGGTGTTAACTTTGTTGGCATTAATCTGTCAGTTTGGTCATTTTCTTAGTGAACTCATAAAGAGGTGGACAGAAAGGCTGGGGGACCACATCATGGAGGACAGAGTTAAAAGATGCACCGATCAAAACATTTGCGGCAATACAGATATTTGATATTATTGCTCTTATGGCCAATAACTATTATTTACAATGTAATAAATATTACATTAATTTCTTACAAAGATAGAAATAAATAGTGATTTTTAATATTGGCTCAGTTTTACTTATCGGACCAATACAATGTGTTAAAAAATGACTAACATCGGCAGATACCGATGTTGGTGACAATACATAGTGCATTCCTAGACAAGAGCCACGTTCTCATGGTTTTAGTTATGAAAAACAGGAGAGGAGGAGGAAAGAGACACTAGAGGAGGATAGAGAAACAGGAGTTTAGAGAAACAGATACAGGTTTATTAAACACATTATTATGTAAAAGGAAAATCATTGGATTTTACTTTGCATTCATTTTCCATTTATGATCAAATGCTTCAAAGTATAAGTCAAGATTACTCAAACTGATTGCACTATTTTTTATCAATAAAAGATAAACAAAAATAGGGGGAAGACAGACAGAGTCACAGAAGTGCAGCATTGAAGAGCTGAGAAGCAAAAGAACTGAAGGAGCGCTTTGAGAGAGAAGAGGAGAGACAGGAAAGAAAAATTAATGGCTATGAGTGAGTTTTTGTGATTAAGTTATGGAACAATCTGAATTGTAGTCATGGCCTGGTGGAGGTGAGATCAAGCAGGACGTGTTTACATAGGCAAGGGAGTTACACCTCTGTGTTGTGTCTTGATATTGTTGCCCTCAGATGAGCAATGTAGTTTTACAAGAGCGTGGTGAAAATCCTATTTAAATATGATTGTTTTGGCGGCGAGGGGGCCCTTTGAACATTCTGTGCCCTGGGGCCCCTGCCAACATAATCCGGCCCTGTTGGCAGCCACCAATTGTGGAAGTTGTCCCCATTTAAAGAGATGAGGGAGGTCTGTAATTTTCATCATAGTTACACTTCAATTCTAAGAGACAGAATGTAAAAAAAATCCAGGATATCACATTGTATGATTTTTAAAGAATGTATTTGTATAATAGTGCAGAAAATATGTATTTTATACCTACAAACAAGTGAGAATTCCGGCCCTCACAGACATGTTATTTTTTTAAGAAACTCCTCTATCCTCCACTTGTTACCTGTATTAATGGCACCTGTTTGAACTTGTTATATGTATATTAGACACCTGTCCCCACGTTCAAACAGTCGGACTCCAACCTCCACCATGGCCAAGACCAGAGAGCTGTCTAAAGACACCGGCGACAAGATTGTACACCTGCGGAAGACTGGGACGAGCCAATCTGCAAGGCTGACGGAGAGAGAGCATAACGTCATTGAAGGAGCAGGGGAGGACTAAACATTGACAAGCAAAACACAACATTAACAATAAACCGGCGGGAATAAACTATAATTAAAGAATCTAATCAGAAGTAAATAAACAATAAACTAATTAGAAACTCTTCTGAAAAAAAGACAGAACAGCTAAAGCCCTGTACTAAAACAAAAATGCAAACACACAAGACAACCCCAGAACCTCACAGAGTGTCTTTTGGAGTTAAAGCAAGAAACAACTACAGAAGGAGGCAGTGATGTCTTCCCTTTTAACTCCATATTCACAATAACCGGGCAACTGTGGCTCTGTACGTAGTCGTTCCGCAATCACAAGATTGTAGGTTCAATTCCTCCAGTCACATGATGATGTGCCCCTAAGGCACTTAATCTTCAAGTTACCTACTGTTCTGCATATTGGTGTATGAAAGTTTGTGTGATTGGCTCTAGTGTAAAGTGCTTTGAGTGGTCAGTATAACTAGAGCAGAGGTGTCCAAAAGTCGGTTCACCAAGGCTGGTATCTTGCATGTTTTAGTTCTTTCCCCTGACTCAACACACCTGAACCAAATGATGGTTAATTAGCAGAACCTCTGCAGAACTTTACTGTGCTGAGGAGGAAGTTGACCATTTGAATCAGGTGTGTTGGAGCGGAGACTCATCTAAAACTGGCAAGGCAATTTTATTTGTATAGCACACTTTCAACAACAAGGTGCAGGACACTGGCCCTTGAGTACTGGAGCTTGACACCCATGGACAAGCAGTGTTTCCGAACCCTGCTCCTCAAGGCACACTGCTCTGCATGTTTTAGATGTTTTCCTGCTTTTAAACAACTGATTCAGGTAATTTCAACAAACGTCTCTTAATCAGCCATTAATTGAAGTCAGGTGTGCTGAAGCAGGGAAACACCTAAAACATGCATGGCAGTGTGCATTGAGGACAAGGGTTGGGAAACGTTGGACTACAGAAGCGCTTACATCTAAACACATATGAATATGTATTGGTCCATGATTCCTTGTGGATTTACTGCAGCGCATCTGTGGCCCGTGAAGATATTAAAGCAATACAATGAGTTTATTATGAGGTTAAGCACAGCTGAACAAGTCTTGGCTCTACAAGCAGTTGATTTATGCTCCAGTCAGTAAGACATCCACAAGGAAAGCAGGTGCTGTTTCTCCTGAATCTTCAATGTTTATGACTTTTTCAGGTTTATTTTTTTCTTTTATTTTTATCCTACATTCCAGAGGAAGCCAACAACAAAAAACTTTTAGGAATATATTTAGTAGCACTCTTTGAAAGCAGTTTTCTACCTTTATAATGTCTATGTTGTTAATCTCCAGTTATCTTTTTTCAGACACTTTAAAAAGTTCATGTTAAAACATACTTGAATTAACTCAGGTGCATTAGCATTCGGGGGAGACCCTCTCTGGCTGAAATTCACAATCAGGTGCTAAAATATTGTTTGGTCCTATTGATATGTATGCAGACAAATTTATTCATACCATTCTGGCAGATGACAAATCCATCTTTTACTGCAGTAATTTCTGTGTGTGTCCCTAGCGGCCTTTATTGACAGTTACCAGTCAGGAAACTGCAGCATGGTGACATCTAGGGGTCACTAAGTCTCCTTATGAACTGCATCACTCATAAACTAAGTTAAACTTTTATGTTGGACAGAAATGAATTCAACTCATAATTAGTATCATAATTATTTAAAAATCTGTTAAAGGTAGAATTTATTTCACTTCAATTCAAATTATTGTTATTTTATTTAAAGAAGGAATCTGTCAGTTTCCCAAATTAAATATTTGTCATCTATTAAAAATAATAAAAACTCTGCGGATTTAAAAGAAAGGTGCTTAAAGGATGGATGGATGATCATGTCTCGGCGCACTTCTATACGATCCGCCTAGTGTGTGTGATTGGAAGGAACAATGTCCATCAAATAAAAACTACCCAGTGGGGGTTTCTGTGCATCTACAGATTAATCACCCAGGCTAGCTGACTACACAGACTCTCTATAATCGCAACATCACACAGTTGAACCACAACGTTGGTTTACTGTAACACATGTCAGCTGATACAGGGCTTTGGTTACCCCGCTTGGCAAGTTAGGAGCATAACAGCAATGGATTGACTTCAATCTCTCTCTTCAGCTCGATCTTTTCACAAAATTTACATGATGAATATAGACAATGAAAACTCTCATATTTGTTGTTTTTAGCAACAACAAAAAATCCATGTGGGTTTAGTGCGAAACAAAGGAAACCATGGGGAAAAGCAACCTTACCCACTGTTAGGTAAAGTGGGGGATCTATGATCCTGGGGGCTTGTTTTCTCTTACAAAGGCCCTGGGAACCTTATAGGAATGGACTCTACCCCCCAAAAACTGAATATGGATTGTAACAGTGTTTCAGCTGAATGATGATCTAAAACATATGACTTCATCAATATAACAATAATTAACCAGACACAAATTCATCTCTTTGCCATGGGCATCCTAGCATGAGATACACAACATTACCAACGGTGCCAATGATTTTGTTTTCTGAATCTGTATAAAGGTTGCTGCTAGTTTAGACTGTTCAGTAAAATTAGAAAAGTAACACGAGCTTTGACACACTTGGATCAGATCCAAAGAGTTTCGTGTTTACACTGGTTGCCTGACACCGACGATCCACGGACACTTTTTCGGTGACTGATCTAACCCATGTGATTTTATGTGAAGTGAAAGCAAAGGTGGGGCTTGCTGTGACGGAGTTGGAAAATTATGTTTCCCAGTCAGGAGGTTGTGTGTTGAAACTGAGCCAGAGGCGTCTTCCTCACAACGGATGTGTAGACAGGAAAGGATGTTGCTCAGGAAATGATTTCACAGCAGACATGATGACAGGGATAGGATGTACATTTTCCATGGGATGCTTACTAAAACTCATTGACTACTCACTTTGAGTTACAACGTTACAAGTTTTAGACCACCCCAAAAAACTTCCAAAGAAGCAAGACTTTTTTTAATTTTATTTAAGTCTTTCATGCTTTCTGGAGATCTTTCAAAGTTTTTCTTTAACTTTAGCTCAGGGGTTTTTCCTGGACCTGGAAACATTGGGGGCTAAGCCCATACCCTCTTAGAGGAATCTGGGGAAACCTACGCAGTAAAAAAGGCTTTTTATTCAAGCTTTCTTGAGCATTGTGGCACATTGTTTAAAGCCAAATACAGCGATACGTACTTCAAATTTTATTTATTTTCAAACTTAAGCGTGACAATGTAAAGAAGATCTCTAAAATAAGTCTTAATATTAGGTAAGACAGGATGGTAAAATTAGTCAGAAGGTAACAATTTTTTTTTTCAAAAGTGAGTTCTGTGTCAGGTTGCATGGTGGACCTCTGTGTCTGCTGCTCTTTTCATCATTCACTGTCCTGTCTAGGTCATCTGTGAACCAAGTAGAATATCAGATTTCTTTTATCTTAATAGATATTATTAAAAGGTAATCATAAAAGGAACTGACCTTTGCAACATGATTAGCATTCAAGTGTCCTTTTTTGGGGAGAAGTGGCTCAATTATATAGTTTTAACTAGAAAAGCACTCGGAGAGCGCAGACCTCCGCCATGGCAGCTCAGTCCCAGTCAAGACAGCGATCTTTGCACTCACAACAAAAGTAAAACTGTTGATTTAAACAGTGCTGTAGTCTAGTTTATTCTGGTGGTATACCCTGATTTGTTTCCTCCCAGACAATCATCAGTCAAAATGTTAAATCAGTCATTAATTAGTCAGGGATTTTATTCCTGGCCTGCTTTCTGCAGCAGCTCCTTCTGTTCTGCATTTATGAAGATGCTAAATTATCACTTCTTGTGTAGATAATAGTCTAATGAATGATAAGACACAGAAACAGGGATCAAAGGAACAGCACTAGGCTGGTTTAAATCATATTTGTCTGATAGATTCCAGTTTGTTAATCTAAATGATTAATCTTCTTCACTCTCAAGGGTTACTTGTGGAGTTCCACAGGGTTCTGTGCTTGGACCAATTCTGTTCACCATATATATGCTCCCAATTGGTAGAATCATTAGACAGCATGGGATTAATTTCCACAGCTATGCCGATGATACACAACTATATTTATCCATAAATCCTGATGAACCCAGTCAGTTAGGCAGATTACAGGCATGTCTGGAAGACATAAAAACATGGATGACCCTAAACTTTTTGCTCTTAAATTCTGACAAGACAGAAGTTGCTGTCTTTGGACCAGAAGTTCTAAAACAGAAACTGATTAGTCAATCCCTTCATCTGGATGGCATTAAATTGGCCCCCAGTAATAACGTATATTCTAATAAAGAACCTCGGTGTTATTTTTGACCAAGACTTGACATTTGAATCCTATATTAAACAGGTTTCTAGGATTTCTTTCTTTCACCTCCGGAATATTGCTAAAATTAGAAACATCCTGTCCAGGAGTGATGCTGAGAAACTAGTCCATGCATTTGTTACCTCAAGGCTGGACTACTGTAATTCTTTACTATCAGGTAGTCCACAAAATGCCATTAAAAGCCTTCAGTTGATCCAAAATGCGGCAGCAAGAGTTTTGATGAATATTAAAAAGAGAGATCACATTTCTCCTGTTTTAGCTTCCCTTCATTGGCTCCCTGTTAAATCCAGAATAGAATTTAAGATCCTTCTTCTTACATATAAAGCCCTTAATAATCAAGCTCCATCATACATCACAGATCTAATTGTTCCTTATGTTCCTAACAGAGCACTTCGCTCTCAGACTGCAGGTTTACTTGTAGTTCCTAGGATTTCTAAAAGTAGAATGGGAGGCAGATCTTTTAGTTACCAGGCTCCTCTCCTGTGGAACCAGCTCCCAGTTTTAGTCCGTGAGGTAGACACTCTGTTGACTTTTAAGGCCAGGCTTAAAACTTTCCTTTTTGATTAAGCTTATAGTTAGAGTGGCTTAGGTCATCCTGAGCTAGCTCTGTAGTTATGCTGCTATAGGCTTAGACTGCTGGAGGACAGACTTACCAATTTTCTTCACTCTGCTACTTCCTTTTCTCCTACGACTCTCCAGTTGTATTACAGTACATTCTGGTATTTCGACTGTTAACTTGGTTTTCTCTCTGTGTTTTCCTCTCCATAGAAGATATACCTGGTCTGGTATCCTGCTTGGCTGCAATGCCCTGTTGGACGGGGGGCATCGACTGGGATGATCCTCCCAGTAACTGAACATCAACTGTGTCCTGTTATCAACTTTTTACTTTCTGTAACATAGAAAGTTCTCTTATATCGGATCTTCTGTTCCTTCTGTGTTCTGCTCTGTCTTCTCAAACCCCCAGACGGTCGTGGCAGATGGCCGCTCCTACTGAGCCTGGTTCTGTTGGAGGTTTCTTCCTGTTAAAGGGGAGTTTTTCCTCTCCACCGTCGCTACATGCTTGCTCAGTATGAGGGATTGCTGAAGGATTGCTGTGGTTGGAAAGTCTGCATCAACCTCACGCCAATGACTGATGCAATCTGCTGGGATTCCTTAAATAGGAAACTTTTTAACTGATTGGAATGTTTGTATAAATGTATTGAAATGACTTCTTGTTAAGTGCCTTGAGATGACATCTGTTGTGAATTGGCGCTATATAAATAAACTGAATTGAATTGAATTGAAACAGCTTTAATTAGTTAGAATTATTTATGAGTTTTAAGTATTTATTTTAACATCAATCTTTGCTAAAAGCGAAAGCTTGCAATGAGCTGCACTGTGGGGCGATGAGAGCCATAGTGAGACACAGATCAAAGAGGAGACGCAGGTCGATGCACATCGGTCCAAAATGTCCGAAGATTTTGTCCGAATGTCGTGTTTACGAAAACAGACATAAAGTATATTAATTCTTTATTTACCTGTTTTATGTGTTGGTCCAGAGATTTGCCGCCCACTGCCAGCCCCCACAACTAAAGAATAGTCCCTCTTATGTCAAAAGTCATCTGATGTGCATTATCTGTCAGGACCGCTCCATAGGGTCATACCGGTCATACCGTCGTGCCTCTGTTGAATTCACCGAAGCCAGGAAGTTACAAAACTACTTTCTTCGTAAATGTCATAGGGCAACTCGGTTAATGTAAACTTATCTTTTCTGTGGTAAAAAAAACAAAAACACATTCGGGGCTAGAGCCGGGAATGCCCAGGCCAGGCGACGCCACTGCTTTAGCTACTCTTTTAGTCATTTTGAGTCCAAATCCTTGTACCAGCTATTGAAACATACAAATAAAAATGAGCAGACATAAAAAATAGGCAGGCAAATGGAGGCCAAGAGAAGGAATATCACCCCTCAATATTTGTAATATTTACAATAGTAATATTTACAATATTTGGAATTAAATGTATTTTAGAAATAGGTCAAACATGCAGGTTTAGAACCTGAGAGATGTATCAATCTTTATTTGACCATCTAAAGTGTGATGAGTTTTCACCAAATAGCTCTTTGGTAATCAGCTTGATGATGATAAACATTCATTTATGGGTTTCTAACTCTGTTATCTAGCATTTATAGACTGCATCTATAGCATAATAAGTCATTCCCTTTTAACCTTTTCACATTTTGTTATGTCACAACCTTCAATGTATCTTACTACAAGACAGGCCATCACAAAGCAGCAATTAATTATAACATAGTAGAAGGAAATCGATTGTTTTCCAAAAACGTTTATGCATAAATGTAGATTTGAAAAGTGTGGTGTGCATAACAACTTACCTTAAGAAGTCATGTAGTTAGTAAACGGACTCAGAATGTGTGTAAATTCATCTCAGTAGGTCCAGGTGTAAAGACCTCAGAGGTATGTTAGAGAAGATTAGATAGCAAGAAGAACAACAACCTCCTGTTGAAAGTCAGCAAGACCAAGGAGATTGTAGTCAACTTCCAGAGAGGCTACACCCAATACCTGCCACTGACCATCAAGGGTGCTGCTGTGGAGAGAGTGAGAAGCACCGAATTCCTGGGGATGCATATCAGTGAGGACCTCTCCTGGACCACCAACACTTACATCACTGGCAAAGAAAGCGCAGCAGCGCCTCTATTTCCTGCCCAAACTCAAACATGCTCAGAGATTACCGAACTCTCTCCCCCCAGCCACCCTGAACCCCCAGCCAGCAGAGCCCCTCCCCAAAGAAAACCCTCTAGACTCTGACTCACAGACTATGACCACCTCTGTGGTACCATATATATATATATATATATATATATATATTGTCTGCACTATTTGTTATTTATTGATTGTTGAGTCTCTGTACATGGGACAGTGAGAAACGTAATTTCGATTCCTTCCTATGTCTAATACATGTGAATAAATTGACAAAGTCGACCTTAAACCTTAAACATCATGCAGACCAAGGAACACAGCGGACAGATCAGGGTGAAAGTTGTTGAAAGGTTTTAAGGGTTTGCCATGATTTTGGATAAGCATTTGGTGCAAGTTGCCATTACAGACACAACAGCAGAAGTTCAGAAATGGATTTATTGTATTTTAATATTTACACAAATGATGTTCTGCAGGTTTCGGGAATGGGTTCCATGATGGCACTAGGAGAAGAGGTACTGTAAGTGGTTTGACATACTTCTGGAGATGATGAGCAGGTAGTAATGAGCTGATATTTAGTAAGTGGAGCTTACTCATACACAATCCTGTGGCCACAGCAAACAAGTAAGTGAAGGTGCTCTGGTCCCATCAGATTTAACTGTAACTGTTTTGTCTAAGTGCTATGTGTGGCAGTAAATTAACACTTTAGTCAGCACCATCACCATGGAGAAGCATGTGTTGGCAGCTTAATGCTGATGTGATGATTTTTTTTCAGCAAGGAAAATGGAAGCTACTCAGAGTAAATACATGGCAATCCTGGAAGAAAACCTTTCAGCGACTGCGAAAAAAGACTTAACAATAGGGCTTCATGCATATGTTAGAACGGCCCAGTCAAAGTCCAGAACTAAATCTAATTGATGATTATTGGCAAGGCTAAAACAATACTGTATGTTCAGACAGACTGGATGCTCTCCATTTAATCTGACAGAGCTATTTCTCAAGGAGAAAAGAATCTTAGCCTTAAGATCACAGGTATAATGTAACGCCACCTGTATTCCTTGAAGAGCCAACAGCCTGCAATGTTTAAATGTGTCTCTGGTTCAGAATACCTGAATCAGATAACAATAAATCAGGCCTGTTGGACCAGAGACACATCTCAAGCTAGCAGGAAACTGCCCACAGAGGATTGTAGATGGTCACAGCTGCTAAAGACAAAAGACTTTCAGCTGTAACTGCAGCAAAAAGTGGTTCTAGTACTGTGTCATTGGGGCTGGATAAAAATAACATATTTTTCTGATTTTATTTGTAAAAAAAAAAATATATATATATATTTTTTTTTTTTCTTTCCATTCACAATTTTGTACTTTTTGTGTGGAGGGGACAACTGTGAGAACCTTTGCGGTCTCTGCGCTCCTCTGGCAGCCGTCTCCTTGTCATCCCTAAAGTCAGGACACACACTCACAGCGAGGCGTCTTTCTAGTACTATGGCCCTCACCTCTGGAACAGGCTGCTGGAGGACCTCAGGACTGCAGAGGACGTTCATGTTTTTAAAAGCAGGCTCAAGACTCACCTTTTTAGCCGAGCTTTTAACCTATTATTATTTATTATAGTCTGTTTAATTGCTCTGCATGTTTTACTTAGTTGGATTGATTACTCCAACAGCGTCCTCACAGGTCTGCCTAAAAAGTCAATCCGACACACTAGAACCAGGAAAGTAGAGCACATCACCCCAGTTCTACATTCTCTACTCTGGCTCCCTGTAGCTCAGAGACTTCAAAAATACTCCTACTAGTTTATAAATCATTGAATGGCTTAGTACCAAAATATATTGAAGATCGGTTGTCACCGTACCAACCACCCAGACCACTCAGGTCCTCCAACTCTAGCCTACTAAACATCCCTAGACTCAGAACTAAACATGGAGAAGCAGCTTTCAGTTTCTATTCTCCCCTTATCTGGAACAGACTTCCTGACGAGTGTAGAGCTGCTGAAACACTGAGCTGCTTTTAATCAAAACTAAAAACTCATCTGTTTAGAATTGCCTTTGATTAATGTCTTATGTATCATATGTGTTCATGCTTTATTGCTTTATTCCTGTTTTTCATGCTTTATTGTGTGTCGTGTGTGTTTCATGCTAAATTGCTGCTTTTGATTTCCAATTGTTATATTCTATGTTTTTCTTTCTCACCAAATCATGTAAAGCACCGTGAATTACCCTGTTGTTGAAAGAGTGCTATACAAATATAATTGCCTTCCCTTATTCTTTATCAGTTTTTTACTACTTAGTCTTATATTTTTCAACTGTTTATTTTTGATATTTTAACCTGTTATCTTAATCTTCCTTCCAGTGTTTCCTCTGTGGGAGCCCTCTGCCTCGGGAGCAGTGGTCGGCTGTGGCTGCCTGGGTGCTCTCCAGGTGGCGCTTGGGTGGAGGTGGGGGTCTTGGCCTTAGCCTCCTCTGGGCGCCCTGGGCCGGGGCCTTAGCTGCTGCTGTTGATGTGCTGCTGCTGGTGCAGATGGTTCCTTTGATGGATCGTGCATGGGGGTTGGGTTGGGTGGAGCGGGGTATAAATGTGATCATGCTTTTAAATCTGTGGGGGAGGGATGGGAATGAGGTTTATGAGGGGTCATGTTTAATCTGTAAAGCACTAGGGGTGCAGTCTTTGTTTGAAAAGTGATTTACAAATGAAGTTTGGTTGATAGAAACCAATAAAATACGCTGAATGTCTTAGTTGTGTCGTAATTATTTTTTAAAGGTTTAGATTTTTTTTTTTTTAAGATTTGAAAAAAGTTGTAATTTTTTTTCAATGGTATTTTTAAATCTGTATGGTGTAATAAAAAACCCATTTAATATTTAAATTATGGCATTTGAACAGGTTTTTACCTGATACAGCATCATTCTTGCTGCACATGCATAATCGTTGTGTTATTACTTTTGGTATTGCCACGTAGGAAAAAGACATTTTTAACAAATTAATTATTTTTACTTCCCGAAAAGGAATATATGGAATAAAATATGCTCCAG
Source organism: Valencia hispanica (assembly GCA_963556495.2). Classification (NCBI taxonomy): domain Eukaryota; kingdom Metazoa; phylum Chordata; class Actinopteri; order Cyprinodontiformes; family Valenciidae; genus Valencia; species Valencia hispanica. The sequence goes on from OY747721.1 coordinate 38,011,345, forward strand.
TTGGTTGTCTTTAAGTTACCCTAACAAGTGACTGAAGTCACCCAAAACAAGTGGATGCCTATTTTTCCTTTATTAACAGTGGCACTGAATCCCTGCTCCAATCTTTAGATGTTTTTTGTATTTCATCTTAGATGCAGTATTTAGTTGTATTACTAAACTTTTTCTCTAAAAGATGAAATTTCTCAGGTGGCCCACCAGATCCTTCTTCAGCTGCAACTGAACTCCGAACTGGCCTGTGCTCTGTGGGATTGGATGAGTCATCTTATCCCCCACTTTGTGTCCCATTACCCTGCAGTTGTAATGCTCACACCAGTGTAACGTGTCCCAGGTTGCAGATGGGGCAAGCTGAGCTGGCTTGAAATTTAAATTAACCTCAGTAACACTGATGTGTGTGTTGGAGAACACAGGTGTCGGATTACCTGCACCTTCACTCCCGCCATGCAAACACACCTGTCGTACATACGGCCGAACAAAAGAACGAACACACTCAAATCAGCTGAGAGAAATACTGACACACATGTCTGCTAATAGTTTTTAATTCATCTGTTAGTGGTGAGGACTTTCCTTAGCAGTGGCTGGTTTCAAAGCCACCATGATAGTGTGTTATCAGAGGAAAGCTATGTGTGTGTGTGTGTGTGTGTGCGTGTGTGTGACAGTGTGTGTGTGGCAGGAAATGTCAGGGAGAGAGGCTTACCATCTATTTTTTAGTACTGTTGAGCCTCCTGTTCGTCACGGGAGACTGCTTCAGGGCTTCCTTGAGATCAATATCATTTTCTGCACAACAAACTCCACAAATCAGAGCATAAGTTCAGGTTGAATGGGGTGTGGGTGAGAAAACATATTGCATATTCAAAAAACAACAGCATATTAATTAATACCTCACTTCAAGTGACAGTGCACAGATGTTTTCTTTGAAAAGGGAACATAAGGTCTGTCTCCATGGTCTCCCTGTGCATGTGTTGGTACCAGCTACATTGTGTGCAAACCTGGTGAAGACCTACAGGAAACATTTGATCTCTGTTATTGCCAATCAAGGTTACTTTACAAAGGATTGAAATGAACTTTTGTTATTTGCCAAATACTTATTTTCTACACTATTATACAAATAAATTATTTAAAGATCATAAAGATCAAAAGATCATCAAAGGTTCATACAGTATGATTTCCAGGCTTATTTTATCAGAACAATTCTGTTTCTCACATGGAAGTGTACCAATGATGAAAATTACAGACATCTCTAATCTTTTTAAGCGGAACTACTTCCACAATCAGTGGCTGCCAAATACTTATTTTGCCCCACAGTATATGGTACTGTGCGAAAGTTTTAGGCAGTTTTGAAAAAATGCAATTAACAAATAATGCTTTCAGAAATATTAATGATTGTTTTTTTTAATCAATTTACAAAATGCAAAGTGAGCAAAACAAAAAATCTAAATCAAATCAATATTTGGTGTTACTACTTTTTGCCTTCAAACCAACATCAATTCTTATAGGTACACTTGCACAAAGCCAGGGATTTTGTAGGATTATAGTTAGGTGTTTGATCAACCAATTATACCAAAGGTTTAAAACTAGGTGAGGAACCGCTAAACTCTGCTATCGAGGTGAGGTTGTGGAAGATAGTTTCACGTCATGGCAATATTAAGCACAACAACAAGACACAAGGTAGTTATACTGCATCAGCAAGGTCTCTCTCAGACAAAGATTTCAAAGCAGACTGAGCCATCAGCTCAGAACTGGCAGAAACCAGTGATACCCAGGTACCCCCATTTACTGTCCAAAGAAGTCTGGCCAGAAGTAGTCTTATTGTTGCAGCCAAATAGCCAAACCTCCTACGTGGAAACAAGGCCAAGCGATGCAAGTATGCACGAAAACATAGGAGCTGGGGTGCAGAACATGGCAGCAGGTGCTCTGGGCTGATGAGTCAAAATATTAAATATTTTGCTGTAGCAGAAGGCAGTTTGTTCATCGAAGGACTGGAGAGCAGTACAATAATGAGTGTCTGCAGACAACAGTGAAGCATGGTTGAGGTTCCTTGAATATTTGGTGCTGGATTTCTGCAAATGGAGTTGGAGATTCGGTCAGGATTAATGGTGTTCTCAATGCTGAGAAATACAGCCAGATAGTTATCCATCATGCAATACCACCAGGGAGGCGTATGATTGGTCCCAAATTTATTCTGCAGCAGGACAACCAAACATACAGCCAAAGTCATTAAGAACTATCTTCAGTGTAAAGAAGAACAAGAAGTTCTGGAAGTGATGGTGTGGCCCCCACAGAGCCCTGATCTCATCATCATGGAGTGTGTCTGGGATTACATGAAGAGACAGAAGGATGTGAGGAAGCCTACATCCACAGAAGATCTGTGGTTAGTTCTCCAAGATGTTTGGAACAACCTACCAGCCAAGTTCCTTCATAAACTGTGCGAGTATACCTAGAAGAATTGATGCTGTTATGAAGGCAAAGGGTGGTCACACCAAATATTGATTTGATTTAGATTTCTCTTTTGTTCATTCACTGCATTTGGTTGATAGATGAAACTAAATGATTAACAATTCCATTTTTGAAAGCATTCTTTGTTTAGGGCATTTTCTCATCTATCTATCTATCTATCTATCTATCTATCTATCTATCTATCTATCTATCTATCTATCTATCTATCTATCTATCTATCTATATATATATATAGATATATATATAAACTAACTTGTTAAGCAGTGTTTGGCAACTCTACTTTTCTATTGCACCATAAATTCAGAGCGTTTTTCTGTTCTTTCTTTTGCTGGAAGGAGCCAGTGGCCCATTATGCCACGGAGTCAGTATTTATGTTCCCATTGTGTTTGGAAAAAGTCCTCCATTAATCACAAGAAACACTAAATAATTGCTATAATAGTAATATTTAACCTATGTTGCAGATTCTTTTAGCTGTACTGATTTCATAAGGGCAGTAAAAGTGATACACATTTCATTTTTAAGAAGACAAGTTTTTGATTGGATCTGGTCACTCTGGTGATTTTCAATTTTGTGTTTAAATTCATCTTTATTTAAACTAACAAAAACAAAATTGGCTGATCCCTTAAGGGTTTCTTATTGCAATTATGTCATAAATTAACATCTTTATCTTGTCTTAAAAATACAAAACCCTGTTTTTAGATGCTGATTTCCTTTATCAAGGGAAAAAAGGAATCCAAACTATCCTGGCCCTATACATTAAAGTATACAAACTATTTTCAGTGTAAAGAAGAACAAGAAGTCCTGGAAGTGATGGTGTGGCCCCCACAGAGCCCTGATCTCATCATCATGGAGTGTGTCTGGGATTACATGAAGAGACGGAAGGATGTGAGGAAGCCGACATCCACAGAAGATCTGTGGTTAGTTCTCCAAGATGTAAATCATGAGTTACCTGTTTTTTTGTTTTTTGAAAGTTTAGGTCTGACTACTTGTCTGATTACATGAAGTAGGCTAAAAGATCTCAAAACCTGTTTTCTAAACTTATTTAAAGAGGGCATATTATACAAATTTCACTTTTTTCATCCTTTTGTGTTGCCATTTGTTCTCTGCTGCCCCTATAAACACTCCAAACGTAAATAGAAACCATCTATCCATTTTTATTTTTTTTGTGCTAATTTTTGCTGTCAGAAATCTTGTGCTTCTACAAGCCGTTTGAAAGAGTTCCTTATTGTGACGTCACAATAAGGGGAATGCACAAACAACCGCCCCTCACCTGTCAAACTCTGCCCACCAATTCCAATTTCATGCCATTCTAATGTGTGGGAAACCCACAGCCTAGTAACAAGATGGGTGGGCGTGGTCTTCAACCACTAATTTGCACAAAAGTGACAGAAACCTCTAAACAGCTCATTCTGAAAAGGACTGAAATTTTCAAGAATTGAGCTGGTGAGATCGCTTTATGAGATATTTTGTGCCAAGAACTTCATTAACATGTTTTGCATAGACCATAGAGCTATTAGAACTTGTTTAACAAGAGGCCCAATATGTCCCCTTTAAGATCAGATGAGAAACAAATTCACCAACATCCATTAGTCTAGAAAGGGTTGCAAACCATTTCTAAGACTTTAAAGTGATTTTTAACCTCATTGTGAGCCATCATCTGAAATGGAGAAAACCTGGAACCATCTTTACTCCAACAATGCATCAATTACTCATCCAGGACATCAAAAATAACCCAGAGCAGTAATTAAAACACTGCAGGCCTCACTTACCTTATTTGTGATTAGTGTTTATGATTTAAGAATTTGAAAGAGAATGGGCAAAAATGGCATCACCGGAAGAGTTCATATGCCAAAACTGCTGCTGACCAAAAAGAACAATGTCTCACATTTGTTAAACTAGAATAGTACTTGGAGAGCGCATCCTCCGCCAAGGCAGTTCAGTCCCCGGAAATGGTTGGAATTTCTCTTTGGAACACCACGAGAGAAGTAAGTTGTAAGAATCATGTTGCAGTTATACAATCAGAGGCAATATGTTTACATATGATGAATATTGATGAGTTAGATCCAGTCATTTTCAGCCCAACAACTCCTCCGACAAACTTTAACCCCCTGAAACAGGAGAGTTGGCCCATTTTATTCCACAGAAATCAACTCACAAGGAATTTATTTATACTAGAGACCACAGCAACATTGTTAAAGAAATGATGAGACCTTTAACAGGTGCTGTATTCATGAATTCCACTCAGTACCAAAAATCCTGAATATCCAGGCACCAGTTTGTGACCTCAAGCTCAAGCCCACTTGGGTTGTGCAGTGATCTGGTGCAAAGACAAAGTAAGTCTCCGACTGAGATGTGATGTAGAGCGATGGAACACACAAGAACAGTGGGCCAAAACTGATCCACTACAATGTAGACTGAATTGCATAAGCTTAACAGCATTGCTTGACAACACCATTTATGAAGATAGGGTAATTGTTTACCCTTTCTTTTTAAACATAGATAAGGTTTTGTTGGGGGCTGCACAGTGACGCAGTTGCCAGCACTATTGCCTTGCAGCAAGAAGGCCTGGGTCTTTCTGTATGGAGTTTGTATGTTCTCCCTGTGCATGCGTGGGTTCTCTTCTGGTTCTCCGGCTTCCTCCCACAGTCCAAAAAGGTTGACAGGCACCAGCCCCCCGCAACCCTGCAGAGGATGGGAGGGTATAGATAATGGATGGAAGGTTTTGTTGGCTTGGACAGCTTTTTTTATTTGATCAACTAAACATCTAAAAACTGAATTTTGTGTTTACTCAGGTTATCTTTGTTACTGTTTTACAATTTGTTTCATGATCGGAAACATTGAAGTGTGATACAAAAAAAAGGAAATCTGTGAGGGGGCAATTATTTTTTGACAGCACTGTAGATTACCCTACCTCAATGAAAGTTCTGTAAGGGGCTAAAATCACTTTTTGTCTATTGCCTTTTTGGGGGAAAATCTACACTGATCATAAACAATACCAACAACTTTTGAAAAAAAGAGCTCATGAAAAATCAAAAGCCCTACTTTTCTAACTTTCTGGAAAAACTAGCTGTGCTGCTGAGCTAGGGCTAGTTTGTATCGAATTGTTGACATAAATGTTCATCTTACCACTTCAGTTCAATTAAATTCAACTTCAATTTAAAAATATTTTATTCATCCCAAGAGAGAAATAAATGTTGTAACTCATATAATCCAAGCAACTTCACGCAGTTGGTGTTGGATGGTGATGCTGTGGGTAGGAAGGATCTTCGGTAGCAGTCAGTTTTGGAACATATCTAACGATGCCTCTGACTGAAGATACCGTTGCTGTATGACTGTCATTACTGTCTAATGACTGTCATGACATGCTAACAACTCAATATAGAGACAATAGAGACAATATTCCACCGTAACATGTCCTGGATGACACTATCACTTATTGCCAAGCACAGCTAATCCACCTCATGTACTTTAGCCTTTCCTCTTTGAATCTCTGCCTGGTCATATGGTTAGAAAGTGGGCCAGAAAGACGCTAAAGTAAGGGATTTGATCCTTGTCTATTACGGTTAATGGAAAAGATGGTTTGAACTTCTTCCTTCTCCATCTTTCTGTAGGCCGATGTATTACTCCCAACTCTTTTGTGAGACTCCTGTTTCACATTTCCATCTTAATTAGATAGATTCTTACATGAACCTTGACCTTAACCCACTTCAGTTGTCCCTGAATGGCATACAATGTTAAGAAGTCTATCATGCATCTATATTGTCAGTGAAATGTGTTTGAAGTGGCACTGCATCTACACAACTACATGATGTCCTGGTAATTTATAGAAACATTTAGGAACGGAGAGCCTAGAATGACTCCTCAAGAAACTCCACAGCAGCTCAAGGGCATTTGGAAAGTGCTTCACCCAACAAATGTAAGCCAGACAGCAGAGATGCACTGATCCCCTGTGGCAATTTCCTTCCATTTCTCCTCAAGAACTAGGTCACAGAAGATGATGGGGGCAGTCCCAGACTTTCTGCACAAGTAAAAAAAAAAAAAAGAAATTCATGAATAACTTATTGGTCTTGCTCTGCTCTAGAGGCATTAGCATGTCGAACACAAGAAAAACCCTTGTTGACAAACCCTTTCCCACATCTCTGACATCGGATTTCACTATTCAGCACTGCATTGGGCTTTTTACAGTGGAGACAGATCCGATGAGTACACCTTGGGGTTCAGTCTGTAATGGATTCAATTATCCCTCCATTCAAATGCATTTGCCTGTTTTTGTGGTCCTGGTCTGGTATTGATGGTTTCATCAGTAGAAGCTCAAATGCATTTGTGCATGTTGCTCTTTGCCATATGCTCCGATGAAATGGAAAGTTCACTTTCCTGCTGCTCCTTTAATGGACTGACTGGCCATGACCTCTTAAAATGTTGTTTATAAAGCACATGGGAGTGACTGCATTATAGATAATTCATCGAGACACCCTGGGTGCTTAATAAGGATGTGAGATGGAAAGAAAACAGCAGCGAGGGTAAACTCGTTAAGAGTACCCAAACCTTCCAGTTTTAAAACCACAAAATTAACTGACCTTCAATGTCCTTGCTTGAAGAAAAGATAGGATAGAGACCACTATCAAGTGTTATTTTTTTCTAATACCTGTGCCAGAATATGTGCAATATGCAATCTTTTTCCCTTTTTATTTCAGACTCTACCATCTCACACAGTGAGGTCCCAGCCCCTAAATAGAACCACAGGTAAAAAAAACAAAATAAGACATAGTCAGAGTCATTCATGTTTCTGTAATTATGGAAAGTGGCAAAGTAAGAGTGATTTTCTGACCTCAATATGAAAACAATCTTTGTTTAGATTGTTGTTCTCAGATTTCTTGCAGTATTTGAATATTTACCTCTTAGACCAACTTTTATTTTTGACATCTTGATAATAAAGAGGCTTGTCTAAACATTTTTACGTGTTTTATACCCCTTGCCCCATCCTCCTGGTATAGATGAAGTGCTAAATATTAATTATACAAGTTGATTTATGTAAGCAAGATGGAGTGCCTCGTAAAAGTATTCAGCCCTAAATCTTTTCACACTTTTTCACTTTACAATCACAATGTTTGATTTAGGAAATTCATTCGATGGACCAACACAAAGTAGTGTATGACAGTGAAGTGTAAGGACAGTTTTAAAATATTTTTATGAATAAAAATCTGAATAGTGTGGTTTGCAATTGTATTTAGCCTAACTGAGTCAAGTTTTGTTGAGCCACCTTTTGCCACAATTAGAGCTGCAAGTCTTTTGGGGTGTGTCCCCACTAGTTTTACTCATGCAGAAACGACATTTTTTGCCCATTCTTTTTTGCTCATGCTCAGTCAGATCAGAGACTGCCCAATGGGAAGAATTTAAGTCTTTCCACAGATTCTCAGTTGGGTTTAGGTCTATGCTTTGACAGGGCCATTCTAACAAATGAACATACTATCATTCCATTGTGAAGGATGTTTAGGGCCGTTTTCCTGTTGGAAGGTGAACACCCGCCCCAGTCTCAAGTCTTTTTCTGCCTCTTTTTATTTGTCTGAGCTGCTTTTCCCTTGTATGCCTTCACATGCTCCGAGATCAGCTGACCAAATGCTTTTAACTGTTCTTAAAACCCATAATAAATCCAGAGGAGACTGAGCTTTTTCAGCTTTTGCTCCTAAAATCTGGAACGAGTTGCCGGGGCTGGTCAGACAAGCCCCTTCTCTTAGTGTTTTTAAAACTCGTTTAAAAGCACACCTTTTCTCCTTAGCCTTCAACCCAAACTAAGTTTTCATGTAACTTTTATATTGTCGGTCCTCTTCTTTGAATGTAGAAAAAAAATGTTTTATTGTGCTGAGCTTTTTTTTATATGTACAGCACTTTGGTTGGCTGTCATGTTGTTTTTAGAGTGCTTTAGAAATAAAACAATTCAGGAAATGTCCACAATGGGACCAGGAACAACTGATTCCAGTTACAGCGCGTATCGACCCACCGACCAGTGGTGCTAACCTCCACTCCTCTCCCATGTCTGAGAGCTCACAAACGGCTACCCTCGCTCCCTGAATCTCTGCCCTCCGCTGGAAGAGCCCGGTAATGCGTCTCATTAACAGACATTTAATTGGAAAAGTACCGTTTAAGTTAGAATTAAACGACAACACCTTACGTTACCTTACCTGCAGTCATGTATACAGTGGCTTGCAAAAGTATTCGGCCCCCTTGAACTTTTCACATTTTGTCAGATTACAGCCACAAACATGAATCAATTTTATTGGAATTCCACGTGAAAGACCAATACAAAGTGGTGTACACGTGAGAAGTGGAACGAAAATCATACATGATTCCAAATTTTTTTTACAAATAAATAACTGAAAAGTGGGGTGTGCGTAATTATTCAGCCCCCTGAGTCAATACTTTGTAGAACCACCTTTTGCTGCAATTCCAGCTGCCAGTCTTTTAGGGTATGTCTCTACCAGCTTTGCACATCTAGAGACTGAAATTCTTGCCCATTCTTCTTTGCAAAACAGCTCCAGCTCAGTCAGATTAGATGGACAGCGTTTGTGAACAGCAGCTTTCAGATCTTGCCACAGATTCTCGATTGGATTTAGATCTGGACTTTGACTGGGCCATTCTAACACATGGATATGTTTTGTTTTAAACCATTCCATTGTTGCCCTGGCTTTATGTTTAGGGTCGTTGTCCTGCTGGAAGGTGAACCTCCGCCCCAGTCTCAAGTCTTTTGCAGACTCCAAGAGGTTTTCTTCCAAGATTGCCCTGTATTTGGCTCCATCCATCTTCCCATCAACTCTGACCAGCTTCCCTGTCCCTGCTGAAGAGAAGCACCCCTAGAGCATGATGCTGCCACCACCATATTTGACAGTGGGGATGGTGTGTTCAGAGTGATGTGCAGTGTTAGTTTTCCGCCACACATAGCGTTTTGCATTTTGGCCAAAAAGTTCCATTTTGGTCTCATCTGACCAGAGCACCTTCTTCCACATGTTTGCTGTGTCCCCCACATGGCTTGTGGCAAACTGCAAACGGGACTTCTTTTGGTTTTCTTTTAACAATGGCTTTCTTCTTGCCACTCTTCCATAAAGGCCAACTTTGTGCAGTGCACACTAATAGTTGTCCTATGGACAGATTCCCCCACCTGAGCTGTAGATCTCTGCAGCTCATCCAGAGTCACCATGGGCCTCTTGGCTGCATTTCTGATCAGCGCTCTCCTTGTTCGGCCTGTGAGTTTAGGTGGACGGCCTTGTCTTGGTAGGTTTACAGTTGTGCCATACTCCTTCCATTTCTGAATGATCGCTTGAACAGCGCTCCGTGGGATGTTCAAGGCTTGTGAAAACTTTTTGTAGCCTGAGCCTGCTTTAAATTTCTCAATAACTTTATCCCTGACCTGTCTGGTGTGTTCTTTGGACTTCATGGTGTTGTTGCTCCCAACATTCTCTTAGACAACCTCTGAGGCCGTCACAGGGCAGCTGTATTAGTACTGACATTAGATTACACACAGGTGCACTCCATTTAGTCATTAGCACTCATCAGACAATGTCTATGGGCAACTGACTGCACTCAGACCAAAGGGGGCTGAATAAATACGCACACCCCACTTTCCAGTTATTAATTTGTAAAAAATGTTTGGAATCATGTATGATTTTCGTTCCACTTCTCACGTGTACACCACTTTGTATTGGTCTTTCATGTGGAATTCCAATAAAATTGATTCATGTTTGTGGCTGTAATGTGACACAATGTGGAAAAGTTCAAGGGGGCCGAATACTTTTGCAAGCCACTGTATATCAATCCGTTTAGCATATTATATTTTGATTTAAGTGTTTGTCTGTTTGTTCTTGTATGTTTGCACAAAGTACCGCAGGAATTTCCTAATGTCGTAAACCTACCCAACATTTGGCAATAAAACCCTTTCTGATTTCTGAACATGGGGATGGGGATTGGGGGGTGGGGTGAGTGGCCATGACGGAGGTCTGAGTGCTTTTCTAGTTTTAAAGTTAAGATGTGCTTTTTTTTCTTTTTTTTTTTACTCTGCCTGAAAATAGGCAGTACAGCACCAACACGGCACAACAGTAACATGTCTGCTTAGAAAATTAAACAGTTTAGCCTACCAGAGAATTAATTGGTCGCCATCTTCCTCACTAAAGCCACTGAAGTCATCTTCTTCAGTGTCTTTATGTCCTCTAAAAGCTTTTGTCGTCTTTTTACACAGACTCCGTTGTTCCTGCTGCCTCCTCCGTCTCCCCATCGATTTATTGATGTCAAGCTTACGTGCAGTAGCTATTTCCTTCTTTGATGGCCCACTCGATCGCCTTTAACTTAAAAGCTGCATTTCTTAGTGTGTTTTCCATGATGAGGGTGTGTGCATGAAAACTACTGGTAGTGTCTTCCGGCACATAATCCTTCCTCACATGTCTGTCTCACTTTTTGCGGTTCCTGCAATAGTGCCCCCTGGAGGCTGTTACCCAGTAAAAAAAAGAAAATCTATAATTTAGCCACATCATTGTATAGAAACGCAGGGCCCAAGGCATGTGAAAAAAGTAGTGGCTTATAGTCCAAAAATTAAGGTACATGTGAAGTCCATGTGTTCTGCAGATGTGGTTTACCAGGTACCACATGGGTAAACATGTGATCCCATGTGAAGAACATGTTCAGCCCTTGTAACTTTTCCTTAATTACTTTTGACTAATCACGCCTGCTTCAGATGATTGAAGTACAATAAAAGCCTGTTAATCAGCCATCAATAGAAATCAGATGTGCTGAGACAGGGAAACACTTAAAGAATGATGGGCAGTATGCAGTGGCCTGCATGTTTTTTGATGTTTCCCTGTGATTGAGAAAAACACTGCTCTAGATTTGCCATTGGACTTAGCTTCTACAACAGGACATCTTTGATTAATGCTTTCCTCACCCAGCTTGTCAGTTCAGGTAGACAGCTATGTCTCGTTTGTTTTGTTTAACAGATTAACAGCACTCTACAATATGTTCAGAGCTTGGGATATCATTTTAGAACCTAACTCTGCTTTTTTTTAAGAACCTAACTGCTTGGTGACAAGTTTCTCCCTGACCTGTCTGCTGTGTTCCTTGGTCTTCCTGATGCCGTTTATTCACTAACAAACGTCGGAGGCCTTCACAGAGCAATTCAGAGACTTCTGGTTGTACCATGTTTCCTTTAGGGGTATCAGAGAAAAAGGGTTCAAGTGCATATGTACAGCACACAAAAAATATTTCATGTTCATTTTACTTCATAATGATGCACTACCTTGTGTTGAGCTAAGAAGATACACCCGCGTTTGCAGTTGTAAAACCTACAAAATGTGTGAAACTTCCAGAGGTATGACTACTTAACTGCTCTGAAACTGCATGTATTTAATTATTTTTAGTAAGACAAACTCACAGAACAAGATGTTAACTTGAAAATGCAGTTTTACTTGTATTGTAATTGTCTATAACAATAGGATTCTGAGGAGAAACGTATTACGTCGAGCATGTCAGTCTACTCCGTCAGGCCATGAATATTGCTAATTGCGTCCTGATTGGGTCTCTTTGCGATAGAGGAGCAATGAGATACATGCACCGCTGGATAAAAATCATTTGTATCCCATATCTGAAGTTCACTGCTTTTACTTCCTTAGAGCACAGGAAAGGCCATCAACTCAGCCAACAAAAAGTTCTAATGGCCTCCAGAAAGATGAATTATTCATCTCGACTACATTAGATACACCTCGGTTTTCTGTGCAGGCAAAAAAATTGTTTTTGTTTCTTCAACAGCAAAGCAAAACCTGAGACTCCAGATCCCTATCTAGATACATGCCAAGCCTGCTTGTCGGCATATATAACATTTTAGATACAATTTGTGGCTCAATCAGGTCTACACCACAGTGCTAATGGTGGAGGAGTCCTCTGATTTGCCCTGCCTGCTGGGCAACGATTTGAGATATTCCAAGTGTCTGCGGGCATCCTCCTGATTGGCCCTGACATAGTAGACCAGGTAGGAAATGACCATGGTGAACCAGCCAAACATGACAACCAGCATTGCAACATCTGTAGTCCTCTTCATGAACACACACAGGTCTATGTTCGGTTCCAAAAGGAAGGCAAGTCCTTCGACTCCTATTTTCTCTGGAACAGATGTCTGGCACACAATACCCACCAGTGAGGCGGGCTCCAGGTCCACACGGGGCAGAGCCATCTGCAGATTGCAGTCACAAAGCCATGGGTTGTTTGTTAGGTTGGCGCGAGCTCGAAGGCCCTCAAAGGCATCAGGGTTAAAGTTCACCAACTTGTTTGAAGACAGATCCAGGAACTCTAGAGAAGAGCCGAGTCCTCTGAACGCACCAGGTTCCAGCTGGCTTATCTCATTGTGCGATAGGTCCAGTTCTACTAAGTTGGTCAAACCGGCAAAAGCATTCACAGGAACAGCAGTTATAAGATTAAAGTCAAAGTAGACACGTCGCGTGTCATTGGGGATGTCCTCCGGGATCTCTGTGAGCTGTAGGTTGCTGCAGCGCATAGTCTTGCCTCCACTCTCAGTCTCAGAGCAGTAGCACCTCTTGGAGCAAGTGGTGGCAGAATGATGGAAGCAGAAGGTCATCAAGACCAAACTGTGCAACAGCAAACACATGACCACCGAGTAACGCAGCATCCAGACTGCAGCTAGGGGCATCGTGGGATACGGGCATGCTCCAGGGAACAGCGCAGCGGGTCCAGAGCCGAAGTCCACATCAACTTCCCCAGTTGCTGTCGAACCTACAGCAGACAAAACAACAGATAGTCAAAAGCGCAGGGAAAAGAACAGAGGAAATCTAATTTAAAAAAAAAAGTAAAATACACGTGATTGACACCATTCTTCAAACATAGTTGTCATTTATTGGGGTTGCAGTCTTTCATCTAATTGCAGTGTGGAGGCGGCAGGAAAGCTGCATGCTCATTTCAACACGGAGGTGGTCAGAAAAAGAGCTCTACTTTGTTATACATCTAAAAAAGCAAAGGATCAAACAGACTTTAACTCTGCACAATAAACAGCCAAGAAATTTCCTTGGGGTCGCTCTGCCTCTTTTATGATTGACAATCCTGTGGTGCAAGGCTATTTCAGTATCCAGACCCTTGCATTAACATAGTGATCTAACACTATGTGAAACAAAATGTTACAAGCTGAACTTGTTTTAAATCTGGCCACATTTTCAGAGTTAGCAGTTTATCAGTCTGCTAATCACTAAAATATCCTTCCATGCAATCCTTTGATCGAGCCACTAAAAGGCCCAGTTACTCAGAAGTGCAAGTAACACAAAGCTTGTCCATCTGTCCTCTAAATTACAGTTTATTTTCTGTACCTCGGCTATTGAAAATTGCAGGCCTACCCACCCTAACACACTTCATTAATAGCTGATCAGGACTACCGCCTATCCTGTTACTAATCCTCCTAAAGAAAAGTCCCTCAGTGAGTGTAGCATCACCGCTGGCCATGCAATCCTTTTGTTGAGGTAAATGCTAACATCGTAAACAGCAACTAGGCCAACAAACCTGACAATGTGATGCCCTGTCTTTGTGCTCGGACAAAATGAAAAAAGCAACGTAATTCAATCACACTTGTTAATTTCTTCTGAATGCCAAGAGACTGGGCAAGATCTGCTTACCAAGATAACAAAATGAAGCAGACCTCTATGTACCTTGAAGTATCACATGACACGGGGGGGTTAAGGACAGTGCTGCTTCTGTGTGTTTGCTAACCAGTCATATCTCGGTTCGGAGAACAGTCTGTTGCAGGAGAAATGGGATTCAAAGTGTGGCTGGAGCTTCACTTTGTACTGCATAAGTATTGATACCCTTTGACCTTCCTTTTGACATTTTTTCACAGCCACGATCTTGAACTGACTAAGATTTTATATGATAGAACAACACAGCAATGGATACTAATGAAATGGAAGAACGATGATGAAGATTTTTCTGACAAATAAAATTCTTAAAGGAGCGGTGTATGTTTCTGCTCAGCATCCCTGACTCAATGGTTTAGTGTTGTTCTGCTAGAAGGTGAACGTTCACACTATTCTCCCGTCTTTTGCAGGTTTAAAAAAAAAAAAAAAGATTGTCCTATAATTAGTTCCATCAGTCTTCCGATCAGCTCTAACTACCTTCTTTGTCCCTGCTGAAAAAATGCATCCCAACAACAGGGTGAATGAATTAAGTTTGATATCTAGGCAAAAAAGTTTAGTTGAGGTGTCATCTGTCAAGAGCATCTTCTTCCACGTGTTTGTTGTGTTCCCTTACATGACGCGTGGCAAACTACAAATGGGATTTCTAATGGGTTTCTTTTTGACACCCTCCTCTCAAGGTCATTTTTGCAAAGTGTACAGCTAATGGTTGTCCTGTTGACAGATTGTTCCTCCTAAACTATGGATCTCTCCAGCTCCACTAGAATTAGGTCTTTGCTGCTTCGTTGGTTGATGCTCTCCTTGCCCAGTCTGTCAGTTTAGGTGGATGTCCATATCCTCGCAGTTTTACAGCTCCAGTAAAGAGTATGTAGCGAGCAGAGGTTGAGCTAGAATTTTTTTTTTGTTGGTCATTTTTGACTGATGGGGTCAAAAAAAAATTCTGTCATACATTTTACCTCATTAATTTTTTTTTATGATTTAGTAGTGTTTCATTTTCATTCATTTTAATGTTCCATCCGAACAAGCTGAACAGAGAATTCACATCACATCACATATTGAGAAGATGAATAGACTACATGTATTAATTATGAACACATCACCTGCTGTGACCTGAACGCTCCGCATGGAGCTGAACTGCGCTCCCGCTTCTGTGTAACGGAGGCTAGCACACTGGAGACTGGAATTACAAGCGCCACTTCAGCCAAAGTTTTGAAATCAGGAAACGTTCCTCAAATTGAAGTGATCAGATTTCAGCAAGACTCTCTGAACGAGGGCAATTTCTGACTGCTTCAGGGGGAGGGAATCCTGCAGCATTCGCTCTCTTTGCATCAGTGGTTATAGAAGCACCTATCTGTCACCGCTGGTCTGTGTACGGTGCAGTCCCAGACGCGCTCCAAGCCTCCCTAACTCTTCAACGCGCTGTCAGCTCCCGGTTAGCGAGGTGCATTGAGTGCAGTGTCTAGGTCTGTGATGAGGCTCACATGCTCTCATGGGAATTTTTTTGTTGTTGATGGATTCAGTTACCTGTACTCCACCCCATAAAGTTGAAAATGTCTGCACCAAGTGGTCAAGCGTTCCGAATTGCAATCTGTCAAAATGATGGACAGCCATCAGGTTTTTCCGTCATCGTTTAAAAATACTGGTCAAATACGGAAAATATTTTATTAATGTGACCCGTGGTAGCGAGTTGGATTTTTGAAGCAACTAGTTTGCGTTTAAATGAAACTTCTTTTCTGCCTGAGACAATATTCACACACCTACAGACACATTCAGACATGGCTTCTTTTTGCTGGATTCGCAGTCGCACCTTTAATCAAATGAAGCTTAGCCTGAGGCTTCAGTTGGTGCATGTTAAACATGGACTCGAAAGGGAAGCTGTATTATTTCTGCAATCAGTAGATTATTTTCCATTGGTTACCAACAGACAAGGAATCTAAATTTAAGGTGACTACCAACAGCTCCACAGGAGTACTCTTTTTGCATCTTAAACTAAAAGCCAACAGAGGAAGAACCCCACATGTGCTTGGGCTAGATCCCCAGAATAGAAATGTTGACTTCTAAAATAGAGTCAGAGCACTGCCCAGAGATCAGTTACGTACTTTTATGATCTGTAATAATTCATCGAAGCGTGACATGTTGGTCTTTCAATCTTTGACCGAATTCTCAACCTGTCAGAGAAAATTACTTCTTAAAACAGTCAAATAAAAAAAAAAACTTGTGTTCTTCGTGATTTAAACGCATAAAAAGACCCAAAATCAAGGCTGCATTAAGTTATGTTTTTACCTCTGTTCTTTGTCCATGGCAGTGGAGTTAACAAGGAAGATATCTTATTGGTTTTGTATCGTCCACCAGGCCTTTACTCTCATTCTTGGATCAGATCTCACATTTTTTATCTGATTTAGTATTAAATACTGATAGGGTTATTATAGTGGGGGACTTCAATATTCATGTGGAAATTGAAAGTGATAGCCTAAATGCAGCCTTTAGTGCTTTTTTAGACTCAATTGGCTTTACTCAAAAAGTACAGGGATCGACTCACTCGGGTAAACACACTTTGGACCTTGTACTGACATACGGTATTGAGTGTGAGGAAATAACGGTCCACCCACATAACCCGGTCCTGACTGACCACTTCTGATAACATTTGAATTTATTTTAACTGACCATCTTAAATCTGAAAGAAAATTTCCTTATAGTAGAGCTTTATCAGACAATGCTGTAACAATCTTTAAAGAATGTTTTCCATTCTTACTTTCCTCAGTGTCTCTGGGTAACACAGTGGATGGCAGCATTTCCATCTCTAACCCTTCAGAAATTGATGATCTGGTTCACAGCATTACGTCCTCATTGCGTTTGGCATTAGATAGTGTAGCCCCCTTAAAAAAGAAAGTGGCTAGCCATAGGAGGCTTACTCCTTGGTTCAACGCAGAGTTGCATACTTTAAAGCAGAATACTAGGAAGTTGGAGAGAAAATGGCGCTCTACACATCTAGAGGATTCCTATTTAACCTGGAATAACAGTCTACTGCTGTATAAAAAGACCCTTCGACAAGCTAGAACAGCATATTTTTCATTATTAATAGACGCAAATAAAAACAATCATAGGTTTCCTTTCAATACAGTTGCCAAACTTAAACAAAGTCATAGCTCTGTTGAGCCAACTATTCCCCCAGCTCTTAGCAGTGATGATTTTATGGGATTCTTCATAAATAAAATTAATTCTATTAAAAATGAAATCATTGGCATCCTCCCAAACATGATTACTTCTTCCTCCGTAAATGAGGCAGCATCGGAAAGAACTGTAGAACCTCGTTTGTGCTTAGGCTGTTTTGATTCAGTCGAGCTTTTGGAATTATCAAAAATATTAGCCTCATCTAAACCTTCAACTTGTATGTTGGACCCAATCCCAACTAAATTATTTAAAGAAGTGTTCCATTTGGTTCCTGGACCCATTTTGGATATGATTAATCTATCCTTAGTAAATGGATACGTACCACAATAATTTAAAATAGCTGTAATTAAACCTTTACTCAAGAAACCTTCCCTTGATCAAGATGACTTAGTGAATTACAGACCTATGTCTAACCTTCTTTTCTTGTCCAAAGTCCTTGAGAAAATAGTTGCTAATGAAGTCTGTGAACACCTAAACAGTAACGAGCTGTTTGAAGAGTTTCAGTCAGGTTTTAGAGCTCATCATAGCACTGAAACAGCACTGGTGAAGGCTACTAATGATATTCTCATGGCCTCAGATAATGGACTGGTGTCTGTTCTGGTTTTGTTAGAGCTCAGTGCTGCTTTTGACACAGTCAATCATAATATTCTCTTAGAAAGGTTTGAACATGTTGCAGGGATCACAAGAAACAGCACTAGGCTGGTTTAAATCATCTTTGTCTGATAGATTCCAGTTTGTTCATCTAAATGATAAATCTTCTTCACTCTCAAGGGTTACTTGTGGAGTTCCACAGGGTTCTGTGGTTGGACCAATTCTTTTCACCATATATATGCTCCCAATTGGTAGAATCATTAGACAGCATGGGATATATTTCCACAGCTATGCCGATGATACACAACTATATTTATCCATAAATCCTGATGAACCCAGTCAGTTAGGTAGATTACAGGCATGTCTGGAAGACATAAAAACATGGATGACTAAACTTTTTGCTCTTAAATTCTGACAAGACAGAAGTTGCTGTCTTTGGACCAGAAGTTCTAAAACAGAAACTGATCAGTCAATCACTTCATCTGGATGGCATTAAATTGGCCCCCAGTAACAACGTAAAGAACCTCGGCGTTATTTTTGACCAAGACTTGACATTTAAATCCCATATTAAACAGGTTTCTAGGATTTCCTTCTTTCACCTCCGGAATATTGCTAAAATTAGAAACATCCTGTCCAGGAGTGATGCTGAGAAACTAGTCCATGCATTTGTTACCTCAAGGCTGGACTACTGTAATTCTTTACTATCAGGTAGTCCACAAAATGCCATTAAAAGCCTTCAGTTGATCCAAAATGCGGTAGCAAGAGTTCTGATGAATATTACAAAGAGATCACATTTCTCCTGTTTTAGCTTCCCTTCATTGGCTCCCTGTTAAATCCAGAATAGAATTTAAGATCCTCCTTCTTCCATATAAAGCCCTTAATAATCAGCTCCATCATACATCACAGATCTAATTGTTCCTTATGTTCCTAACAGAGCACTTCGCTCTCAGACTGCAGGTTTACTTGTAGTTCCTAGGATTTCTAAAAGTAGAATGGGAGGCAGATCTTTTAGTTATCAGACTCCTCTCCTGTGGAACCAGCTCCCAGCTTTAGTCCGTGAGGCAGACACTCTGTTGACTTTTAAGGCCAGGCTTAAAACTTTCCTTTTTGATAAAGCTTATAGTTAGATTGGCTTAGGTCATCCTGAGCTATCTCTGTAGTTATGCTGCTATAGGCTTAGACTGCTGGAGGACAGACTTACCAATTTTCTTCACTCTGCTACTTCCTTTTCTACTACTACTCTCCAGTTGTATTACAGTACATTCTGTTACTTCGACTGTTAACTTTGTTTTATATACCTGGTCTGGTATCCTGCTTAGCTACAATGCCCTGTTCGACGGGGAGCATCGACTGGGATGATCCTCCCAGTAACTGAACATCCACTGTGTCCTGTTATCAACTTTTTACTTTCTATAACATAGAAAGTTCTCTTATATCAGATCTTCTGTTCCTTCTGTGTTTCTGCTCTGTCTTCTCAAACCCCCAGACGGTCGTGGCAGATGGCCGCTCCTACTGAGCCTGGTTCTGCTGGAGGTTTCTTCCTGTTAAAGGGGAGTTTTTCCTCTCCACCGTCGCTACATGCTTGCTCAGAATGAGGGATTGCTGTGGTTGGAAAGTCTGCCCAACCTCACGCCAATGACTGACGCCATCTGGTGGGATTCCTTAAACAGGAAACATTTTTACCTGATTGGAATGTTTGTATAAATGGATTGAAATGACTTCTTGTTAAGTGCATTGAGATGACATCTGTTGTGAATTGGCGCTATATAAATAAACTGAATTGAACTGAAATTGAATTAAGCGCTACTCCTCCTTATTAATAACATTGGTGTTATTTTTGAAGTGCATGTAAAAAGGAGCAAATCATTTGTATTTTTTTTTTTTTTTTTTGCATTGGCACTGTATCCCTACATCTTCCCCGAGGCCAAGATAAGCTACTTTCAAATGTTTAACTGCATGGAGAATAGTACACCAGCAGGGTAGAAGCAACTAAACATGCAGGCAAGTACAAAGTCTTGTACATTTGACATTTGACAAAAGGATGCATTTTTCCCTTCATGTTGTTTGCCAGCCTAGTATTTCAGCAGGAAATAATTGGGGACTAGAACAAGAGGGCTACTGATGAAGGAGGAAGAGGAGGAGGAGGAGGAGGAGGAGGAGGAGGCAAAAAAAAACATGTGAACAAGAAGTGAAATTGGACACATGAGCACAGGCTTGTGGGAGAAAGAATGATATCAAGGGGATTTAAGGCGAGGGGTAAGATTACAGTGACAACACAGAGAACATTGCAAGACACTAATGAGATATCGAGGAAAAGGGCAAATGTTTGCAAGGCAGCCGAGAAAGCCAGTTGGCAAGAGAAAGAGTAAGTGGTTGAAGATGGAGGCAAGTTGCTTCTGGATGAGATCAACACGCACAAGACGGAAAGAGAGGGAGAATAAACCAAATGAGACGCAGGGCGGGGCATCATAAACAGCAATTGCAATAAGTCAGATGGAGGCTTTGCCAGCATTTCCTAACTTTATGGACTTTTGCTGTCATTATTATTTATGCAGCTTTTAATTTACGCAGGAAATACAACGCTCTGGAATAAATACAGCCCTCTCGCAGCCAAAGGTCAGACTCACTTCATAAATTCAGTGCTGCTAGGGCCGCTCTGGAAAAGAAGCCACTGGCACCGGTTGTGTAAGGGAGCCATTATGTGGACTCAAATGAAATGGATAAAAATCTATATTAGAAAAAGGGAGTAAAGGAAATAATATCCTACTTTTGGAGTTATGCAACCTGAACTTATGTTCCATAGCTGATTACCTATGATGACGGGCTTTCCATAGCACTGCTGCAACAAACCTTTGGACTTCATGGAACTACAAACAGAGTAATACGCTCTTTTAATACAATTGGGTTTGGATATAATGAAAAAAAAAAAAAAGCTAAAATAATATTGTCAATATATGTTAAAGTAAAAGTACTTTAAGGCTTCAGAAAGCTCAAATTTTCTGTTACTGTTCAAAGCACACACAAAAAAAAATACAGTTTAAATACACGATTTAAAAGATCTGAAATAGAAAATTTACTTAAAATGTTTTTAAAAAACTCAAATACACAAAAAATGATACAATTCAGTTTGTAAGGCCTATAAATCTTAAGTTTTCCTTTTCTTCATATTTGGGATAAGACCTAATAGGAACTAATTTTGAAGCTAAAGACTACACATAACACACTGTCATGACACCATAACGCGTAATGAGAAAGTATCGCGCACACTCACGTCGCTATACCCGCTCCTGCTCTCCTTTCCATGGTGTGTCTCTGAATAGATGGAACGGCTCCCTGCGGATCAGCTCACGGATCCGTCTGTGCCGTGTATTGATCCGCTTCCAACAAGTCCTCCCCGCTGGCTTGCTCTCTAAACTTGTGCAGACAGCCGCTCTGCCGCGACGCGCTACTGGAAACGCTCCTGCACTCCGCGGCTCCCTCCACGGAGCGAAGCCTCTTTGTTTCCACGCAACCATAAAACCAGGCGGCGTGAACTGACCAGGGGTTATGCCGTCTTATGGATCTTAAAAAGCATAAATGAAATACACCCCCAGGTGAAAGCAGAGAGTGAAAGGACGCAGAACGCACTGTGCATTCGGAATGAGCGCGCACCGAAGGGCGTGCTGGCTCTCTGCAGCTGCAGCCGAATAAGGGGCTGAGTGAGTGCATGCAAGGCAAATTCATGTAAAAAAAAAAAAAGCCTTTGTAATGGTCCAGCTGAACGCATTCATTCACAGGGGTGTGCTGATTTGCCGTGAGTGAAGTGGGCCTGATGTGCACCGTGCATCAGGTGCCACTAAAGTGAGAGCGCCCCTCCCACACGCTCACACAAACACGCAGAAATGATCTCATGCAATGCTGACACATGGAGCGGTTGGGCTAGCAGCCTACACTAATCATGTTTGATCTGAAAGCTTGTTGTTTCAAACATGCAGCCTGGCTGCCAGGACTGGGGATCTTTGGCCCCCTCTCTCTCTCTCTTCCTGCCTGCTGCAAGCCGATAAGGAAGTCCAAATTAAATTCACTATAAAAACAGTCGTATACCAGCCTGAGAGAGTCAGCCAAGCAGCAAGTCCCAGGGTATTAAAGGAATTAAAATCAATAAGGTGGGGTAATCCACGCAGATCTCCCTGGTGGTGTCAGGATTTTCATGATTAACTTCTTTTGCTTTCTTTATGTCATGCACCTAAAATCATATTTCGCTGCTCTTTGAATTTGATATAATATCCTACTTTTTACAATTTGAAAGGTCTTTATAAAATGAGTGAGACACTTTGGTCAAAATAAATCTGTAGCTGTGAGACGGTTACCACACTCCTATCTGTCACCAGGCATGTGTTTTATGATAATGTTTATACTGTCATATTCAATAAAGGATATTTTTAAAAATCTTTTTTCTTTCTTTCGGATACTCAATTCACTAAGTGAAACACATAGATTAACTACACAAAGAACAATGTTTTCAAGTTTTTAGTTATGTTCATTATGATTATCTGCTTACAGTTAACCTGGCAAATTGAATGTGCTTTAGGTCAGTGGTGTTCACCATGTTTGGTGGTGTTTGCTATGTGAGCCTACAGGTTAACTACTCAGGGGGCACAATAATTCAGAATTTCTAAATAAATATGATGCCAAAATAATTTACCCACACAGCAAAAAAAAAAACAACCTAAACATGCAACATTTTCATCAAACTAATAAAGGCCACGTACACACGTGGCCGGTTTAAAAAAAAACGTTAAAAAATAAACTCTGTCCACACCTAACCGCATAAGTGCTTTGTTAAGCACATTCATTCAAATGCTATCTACTCAGAGTAACTTTCTACTTTCTACATAGAGCAGTAATTGAGCTTGTAAAAACAAGCAAGCAAAAAGCGCTTGGACAATCGATGATGCCAACACAGCTCTGAGGACATCATTGCTGTTTCTGAGTGTAAACACAGTTCGCACAAGTGATGTTGGATCATTTTTGTCGTGGAAAGTGACCTTGCGGAGCCAAAAACTCCTGTTAGTTCTGTCCACACGCAAACGCTGAAAACAGAGAATACTCAAATCTTCAGTTTGGCCGGAGTTTTTTAGAAAGATTCGTTTTGCCTATCTCCAGCAGTCATGGGGCGAGAGGCTGGGTACACCCTGGACAGGTCACCAGTCCATCGAAGATCAATCCCATAAACAATAAAAAATGGAAGCTGTATGCTAAGGGTCAATGCACATTTGCAAAATCAATTTGTGCCTATACATCTACTTCAATAGTTCTACATCAAGTTCTTCTATCATGATGCTCTCTGTTTTATGAAGTACACCACTTCCCAGTACAATCAAGCATTCCAAACCACCTCCGTACTTTACAGTAGGGATGGTATGCTTCATCCCTTTTGACCTTAATATAATGGTGGTCATTATGGTAGTTGGACTGGAATGTATATAACACTCAACTCATACTGAATGCTCAAAGTGCTTTACACAATAGAGTCACTCTGGTACTCCAATAAGCAGACATGTCTGCAACTTTAGGTTGCTCTGCCCAGGGTCAGATTAATAAGTGGCATGTGAGGAAGCTGGAATCAAGCCCACAACTTTCACGAAGAAAGACTGTTCCTGTTACTGCTCTACCACAGTTGACCTGCTTCAATTTTAACTTTATCAGACCACAGGGCATGCCTTGAAAAATAAAGGTATTTGACCTTTAGTGCAATCTCAAACAAAAATCTATGTTTTTTTTGTTGCTTTTGGAGTAATGGCTTCTTCCTTGCAGAGCGGCCTTTCAGCCTGTGCCATAACAGGACTTGTTAACTTTGGATAATGACAATCTTTTAACAGCTTCAGCCAACATCTTCACAAGGCCTTTTCCTTTTGTTCAGGGGTTTGTTGGAAAGGCCAATAGGTGGCGCATGCATGAACACTCTCTCTTTTTCTACGGCAGAGCAGAGGAGACGGCAGAGCAGAGAAGACTGCAGAGTCTTTAGTTAGTTTATGGTTTTAAGTTGCCTTCGTGTGCGTAAATACCCGTTAAGTAAGTAATCCTTTGTTTATCTGTCAAGTTTAACAGACAAGTTTTTTGTAATATGTTCTAAATAAGTTTGCCTTCCAGTGTTTCGAATGTTTGTACTTTACAGTTAAACTTGTTATTTCCATGAGCCGTTTGTATTGCCTTTCCGTATGGCCAAGCGATTGCCCATTGTCTATTTTGTACATGCCTGCCAAGTTATGGCGTTAGTTGTGAAAGAGTTTGTAGTTGTAACATTTAGATTATTCCAGAAGCCTCGTGGTATCCAGGTGATCCCCAATACGGCCACTAGATGTCCCTCCCGTAACGTGCAAGCCTTTGTAATTTCCCTGTACTCACTCAGCTGACACATTATTGCACTTTATTATCCCCTGTTAAATAGTAATTATTCATATTCTGGTATTGTGTTAGTAGCAACCACCTTGTCAAAGATATACTTAATATTCATTTGTTTCTCTCCTATTGTTTCTTTGTATTTCAGACCACACACATACACAGATCCCCGTACACTAAATGTTTCCCCAATAGGTCAACTTTTCCCTTATTAGTCCTGCATCCTTATTATGTGTGCCCTCCTGTGCATTGCTGTGTTGCTACCATCGTTCACGAATCACAATAAAGAGGTGAAGTTCAACTGAAGCCTTAACCTGTGTTCTTACCGACACACCAGGAAGACACCCTTCAAATTCCTCACTTATACAGTCCATCCACCTATCAACCCCCAGCTCATAAATATTGGTCCTTCGAGCCGGATAGCGTGCACTTCCTGGGCACAAGGCAGCAGCATGGAACCCATCTCAACTACGGCGCAAAATGTCCGCCCTCGACGTCAGTCCCAGCCACCTTGCTACCTTCAAGACTATGACCTAACAGGTGGCTTTCGGCGTCTCATTCAACCAGCACAGCATGCACGGGGCACTGAAGAGGGCCGACAGCAGCAAGAGGATGAGGAGAGGATGTCCATGCCATCCCTATCCAGAAGCTCCAGCCTAATCAGCCAATGGGAAATTCTGGATGAATTCCCCTCATTTCATGACAACCACTCTTCACCTCGGCAACCCAACAAGCAAGGTCTTCAGATTGGAGCCGTGTTGAGGAGTCCCATCCCACATTCTAGTCAACCCCTGCTCACGTCACCCTACCGCCGACCATGGGAGGATAATACTTCACAACCACGGGTCAATTTCAGTCAGGAGCGGGAGCAGCCTAAACATCATAAGGGGGAGGAGATGCCATGCCCTGAGCCCCCTGAGACCTGGGATGCCACATTGACAAGGTCAGCTATGCCATCCCTGGGACCCCATGGTCCAGCTCCTCAGACCCTTGATCAACCCAGCCATAATTTCCCATCCCTACTCAGCCAAACAAATGGCCCTTCGACTCAAGCAGTGGACCCATCCAGGCAATCAGATCAACCAATTCAGGATCCGGTCTACGACATGCTAACCAAAATGCTCAGTGAGTTGCAGATTGTGAAGGACCAGGTGGCCTCCATGGCATATGGTGGATCAAAGCCAGCCAATTTTGACCAGCAACCACACTACAATACTGGTCCAAAGAATCACATAAACAGGCCCTATGTGAATACACCACAGCCTCATGCCCCTCACACAGATATACCCACTCAGAATTCGTCGCAATGGTCCGAGCATGTATTACCTAGAGCTGTCTACTCTGAGCCTCACTTATCCTGGCAATCCCCACAGTATGCACATCTGCTAGCTTCTCCAGCTGCCCAGGAGAAGACCTACAGAGGGCCGCAGCCAACCATACCTGACTTCCGCAGTAAAGATCCCAGCGAGTTTACCCGCCTGAGAATAGCCCTGGAAAACCTCCTGCCCCCTGATGCTACAGAGCTCTTCAGTTACCAGATTCTACTTGATCACCTGAAGCTGGAAGAGGCTTGTCTTATAGCGGATTCCTTCCTCAACTCACCATACCCCTACAGTGACACAATGACTGCTTTGAATGAGAGGTATGGCCAGCCTCATCAGCTTGCTCTTCGAAAGATAGCTGAGGTGATGGACTCACCTGACCTCAGGAGAGGTGATGCTGAGTCTTTTGAGCGATTCGCTCTCCAGATCCAGTCCCTTGTGGGTATGCTGCGGACCCTGGGTAGCGAAGGTCAGGCCGAACTAAGGTGTGGGTCGCACGTCGAACGGCTCTTGAGTAAGCTGCCTGCAGAAATGAGAGCAGCATTCCGCAGACAGTTAGGACGCCGTGCTGGTACAGCGTACACCCTGATGGAACTGGCGGATTGGCTCCATTATGAGGTGTGGTGCCAAGGCTCAGATCCACAGTCCAGTATTAAGAGCTCAAAACAAGTACCTAGATCAGACCAGCGGCGAAACCACAAGCCACTGTTAACCCACTGCACCACAGTGTTGCATGGAGCCAACAACACCACAGAGGTACAGACCCATGAGCCATCCCCATCCAAGGCATCTCAGCCATCAAACCTAAAAGCCACTTCCAAAGCCTTTTGCCCATATTGCAATAATGACGAGCATTACCTTAGCCAGTGCACCACATTCAAGACCTTCAGCAAAGATCAGATGGTAGACTGGATCCGCACTAACCATCGCTGCTGGCGCTGCGCACGTTCGCACCAGGCTGCGCAGTGTACCCTTAAGAAAACATGCAACCTCTGCAAAGGCAGGCATCTGCAGATCCTTCATGAGGTCAATGCTAAACCTACCAACCAGGATTCTTGCCTGCTGAGCTCCACTACGGAGACCCTATACGTGGACAAGCCAACCGATGACAGGAGAGTGCTACTCAAAGTCGTCAGTGTGGTAGTCCACCACCAAGACAAAAGCCTCAACACCTATGCCATTCTCGATGACGGATCAGAGCGCACTATACTGCTCTCACAAGCAGCAGCTAAGCTCGGTATTCAAGGCTCCAGCGAAAGTCTAGCCCTAAGGACAATTCGTCATGACGTAAGTACTATTAATGGCTCCTCAGTTTCCTTCCAGATATCTCCTGCTACGCAGCCTCAGAAGAGATTCCAGATTACCTCAGCTTTCACTGCTCAGAACCTGGGGCTTGCGGAACATTCCTATCCCGCCTCTGTCATTCGGAGATTCAAGCACCTAAAGGATCTCCCTATTCAGTCCTTCAAACATGTCTATCCTCTACTTCTGATTGGTGCCGATCATACCCACCTGATCACTCCTACGGCTCCAGTCCGGTTTGCGTCACCGGAAGGCCCAGCCGCCATCAAGACCCGCCTGGGATGGGTGCTCCAAGGTCCTGCCCGCCACCTTCAGACTCATCTACCCCAGCAGCAATGTCTTCACGTCTCTCTTAGCCCAGCCGAGGTGGAACTGAAGAGGAATGTTGAGAGGTTGTGGCAACTCGATCAACTACCCTATCGCTGCGAGAAACAGGCGACTAGATCGAAGGAGGACCAGGAAGCCATTAGTCTCCTAGAGGCAAAGACCATTAGACAGGAGGTGAATGGTGTGCTTCGCTACGCTACTCCGTTGCTTCGGAGGAAGGACTTCCCCCAGTTCCAAGCTCCCAGAGAAGCAGTGATGCCGCACCTCAGAGGAACAAGAAGACGTCTAGTTAAAGATCCAGCCAGGGCAATGGCCTACACTACTGAAATCCATAAACTCCTGGAAAGTGGTGTCGTAGCAAAGCTCCCCACAGGGGTGACCCCCGGTAGAGAAAGCTGGTACCTGCCACATCACCTTGTAAGCCACAATGGGAAAAACAGACTAGTTTTTAACTGTTCGTTCCAGTACAGGGGCCTCAATCTCAATGAGTGGCTTCTTCCTGGCCCCACCTTGAGCCCCTCTCTTCTGGGTGTTCTTGTGCGCTTCAGGGAACACAGCATTGCCATTAGTGGAGATATTCGTGGCATGTTCCACCAAGTGTTGCTTCTGCCTGAAGATAAGTCTCTGCTGCGCTTCCTGTGGCGTGACCTGCATAGCAGTGGTGAGCCTGATGTGTTGGAGTGGCAGGTCCTTCCTTTTGGTACGACTTGCAGCCCTTGCTGTGCGTTATTCGCCCTTCAGAGGCACGTCAGTAGGCACAGTACCTCTGATGAAGACATCCGGTTCTCAGTGGAAAAGAGCTTCTATGTGGATAACTGTCTTCAAAGCTTCCCATCTTGCCAGGCAGCAACCCACATGGTTAACAAGCTCAGAGCTGTGTTAGCAACCGGAGGATTTGATATTCGACAATGGGCCAGCAACATGCCCGAAGTTGTGAGCCACCTACCATCTGAAGCCAGATCCCCTAAACTTGAGCTATGGCTCTCTCAGCAAAAAGCGGAAGCACAAGAGTCTACTTTAGGATTGAGCTGGAACTGTAATACGGATCACCTTGGCTTCAAGCACAGACCTGTCCCCTACAGCGTTCTTACTATGAGGGCCATCTATCGCGTATTGGCGACACAATATGATCCGTTGGGAGCCATCTTGCCATTTACCACTCGAGCAAAAGTGATAGTACAGCAGTTGTGGGACAAGACCAGGGGTTGGGATGACCCCGCCTTGCCTGATCATCTCCTGGTGGCATGGAAAGAGTGGGAAGCTGATCTCCAATACCTGCCACAAATCGCTGTCCCAAGGTGCTACACCCCTACATTCATGGACGACCCCAAGGTGACCCATGATGTACACATATTCTCAGATGCGTCGGAGAGAGCATATGGGTCTGTAGCCTACCTTCGCTCTGTGGATCCTGATGGACATGTTAATGTCTCATTCCTACTGGCAAGATCCCGCGTAGCACCACGGAAACAGCAATCCATCCCCAGACTTGAGCTCTGTGCCGCTCTCACAGGAGCACAGCTGGCAAAGCTACTAGCCAACGAGCTCACCCTGCCCATTGAAAGGGTGACACATTGGTCAGACTCTACTACGGTCCTCCACTGGTTACGCTCTGAGTCCTGTCACTTCAAGGTGTTTGTTGGCACGCGGGTGGCTGAGATTCAAGAACTCACCAAGGTGGAGGCCTGGCGGTACGTACAGTCCCCCCAAAATCCTGCAGATGACCTTACTCGAGGCAAGAAGTTGAAGGACCTACTTGGATCTAACCGCTGGTTCCAGGGACCTCCTTTCCTGCTACAGGCCCCCAGCAAATGGCCTGTGAATCCATCTGCACCTGCACCATACAATGACAGTGAGCTGAAGAAGAGTCCCTTCTGTGGCCTTACTACCTCCCTCTCATCAACAGATGGGAAAGGGTATCGCAGCTGGCAGGAACAAGTTGAAGTTACAGCAAAACAGCTTCACAAAGATTCCCAACTGACTGGCTACCCCCCTGCTGAGACCTACCGTGAGGCAGAGCGTGAAGTCTTTAGGCAGGCTCAAATGGACAGTTTTCCCGAAGACTACCGCCTTTTACAGACAGGTAAACCCCTGCCGCATAACAGCAGACTGCTTTGCCTGTCCCCAGAATTCGATGATTTCAGCCAGCTCATCCGGGTAGGAGGTCGTCTGCGACGAGTCGGAACTCTTAGTGCAGATGTGGTGCACCCTATTGTCTTGGACCCCAAGCACCCGAGTTGTCAGCTACTAATTAAGGACTATGATGACAGACTGCGTCATCCTGGCCCCGAAAGAGTCTATGCAGAACTACGTAGGAAGGTATGGGTCCTCAGAGGTCGTGAGGCCATAAGGAAACACCAACGCCGTTGCTTAGAATGCTGTAAGCTTAAAGCCAAGCCCGCCAGCCAGAAAATGGTGGACCTGCCTCCTGCCCGACTGCAGCTGTTTAAACCGGCGTTCCACTCCACCGGAATGGATTGCTTTGGCCCCCTCACCATAAAGATCGGGCGCCGTAATGAGAAGCGATGGGGCCTGCTATTCAAGTGCCTCACCACCAGGGCAGTTCACTTAGAGGTGCTCACGTCCATTGACAGCGATGCATTTCTCATGGCATTGAGAAGATTCATTGCCCGCCGCGGCACACCACTCGAGTTGTATTCAGACCATGGCACCAATTTCCACGGAGGACAGAAAGAACTGGAGACAAGCTTTAACCAGCTCAATCCACAGATACAGGAAATCCTAGCCAAGCAGCAGATCCAATTCAACTACAATCCCCCAGCAGCACCACATTTCGGAGGAGTGTGGGAACGTGAGATCCGGTCGGTGAAGGCAGCACTGCGCGCTACCTTAGGAGCAGAGACTGTCACAGAGGAGGTTCTGACCACCGTCCTTGTGGAAATTGAAGCCATCCTAAACTCCAAGCCTCTCGGCTATGTTTCATCAGACCGGTCAGATCTTGACCCGGTGACCCCAAATTGTCTCTTGATGGGGCGGCCAGACACCTCCCTGCCCCAGGTTGTCTATCCTGCATCTGAGCTCCTAAGTAAGAGAAGATGGCGACATGTGCAGGTACTGGCTGAGCGATTTTGGGCAACCTTTACGAAGTACTACCTGCTTGGCCAGCAGACCAGAGGGAAGTGGCAGAGTTCATCACCAAACATCCAAGTAGGGACCGTTGTGATGATGGTGGACCCCCAGCTTCCCCGCTCTGCTTGGAAGATTGGAAAGGTGTTCAAGGTCTTCCCAGGTGCTGATGGTAGAGTGAGGAGCGCTGAAGTGCAGATCCAGGACCGCATCTACACCAGACCCATCGCCCGCCTGGTTGTGCTGCCAGAGGTTCCGGACTAGACGATGACTCCTGGTCAACCTACTGATTGATGTAAGCCTTTCCAGGGGACAAATTTGCTCCCAAATTTGGGGGCGGCTGTGTTGGAAAGGCCAATAGGTGGCGCATGCATGAACACTCTCTCTTTTTCTACGGCAGAGCAGAGGAGACGGCAGAGCAGAGAAGACTGCAGAGTCTTTAGTTAGTTTATGGTTTTAAGTTGCCTTCGTGTGCGTAAATACCCGTTAAGTAAGTAATCCTTTGTTTATCTGTCAAGTTTAACAGACAAGTTTTTTGTAATATGTTCTAAATAAGTTTGCCTTCCAGTGTTTCGAATGTTTGTACTTTACAGTTAAACTTGTTATTTCCATGAGCCGTTTGTATTGCCTTTCCGTATGGCCAAGCGATTGCCCATTGTCTATTTTGTACATGCCTGCCAAGTTATGGCGTTAGTTGTGAAAGAGTTTGTAGTTGTAACATTTAGATTATTCCAGAAGCCTCGTGGTATCCAGGTGATCCCCAATACGGCCACTAGATGTCCCTCCCGTAACGTGCAAGCCTTTGTAATTTCCCTGTACTCACTCAGCTGACACATTATTGCACTTTATTATCCCCGGGTAAATAGTAATTATTCATATTCTGGTATTGTGTTAGTAGCAACCACCTTGTCAAAGATATACTTAATATTCATTTGTTTCTCTCCTATTGTTTCTTTGTATTTCAGACCACACACATACACAGATCCCCGTACACTAAATGTTTCCCCAATAGGTCAACTTTTCCCTTATTAGTCCTGCATCCTTATTATGTGTGCCCTCCTGTGCATTGCTGTGTTGCTACCATCGTTCACGAATCACAATAAAGAGGTGAAGTTCAACTGAAGCCTTAACCTGTGTTCTTACCGACACACCAGGAAGACACCCTTCAAATTCCTCACTTATACAGTCCATCCACCTATCAACCCCCAGCTCATAAATAGGTTAGTATACTCACATTTCACACAAAAACACATTCATCTCACGGAAACAAAGAACTCACCACCTTCACGAATGGTATGATGGCATACATTTATTTGAACAGATTAACGTAGCACCTTCAGGTGGCTTGAAATTGTACCCAAGGATGAACCAGGCTGGTGGAGGTCCAGAATTCTCATCCTGATTTTTTGGCTGATTTCCTTTTTTTCCCCCCATTATGTCCACAAAGGGAAGCAGTGTCTTTGAGGTGTGGCCTTAATATACATTCACATGTGTGCCTCCATTCAACTCAAATGTCAGAAGTTAACAAAGTCATGACACCATCATCTCATTTAAATGGATAGTAATCAGTCTAATTAAGCTTTATATTTTGAAAAACTAATGGAAAATTCTTAAGCAGCTCTCATTATTCTGGGATTTGGCAAATAAAAAATAATTTTGGTAAACCTAGCTGACCTAAAACAGGAAGAGTTTAGTATTATACCGTGAGCAAAACCTTTTCTGTGTCTTTTTATTCAATTTGTGTAACTATTTGGTTTTAACATGTGAGTTAAATTAAATAAATTGTATTGTTGCTAAACCTTTTACAACCTAGACCTTGACTTGCTTTGATCAGGTAAGGTGTATTGCAACATTTCCTGTTGTCGTTGCTGCACTTCGTGGAGCTGGTGATAAGGCTCTCTTGAATTGATCTACTTTCTCTGTACTGAGGCCTTTCTAAGTAATTCGAACACACAAGCATGTATAAACACGTTTCCTGTTGGTGTACTTTACGTTTTGGGAAATCTGTTTTACACTGTTTTTCTTGAAGCGGTAAGGTCTCTCCAGCTTAGTTATCTTAGCCTTATTGTGCCTATGGTTACTTT
The DNA here is from genome assembly GCA_963556495.2 of Valencia hispanica. Lineage (NCBI taxonomy): Eukaryota > Metazoa > Chordata > Actinopteri > Cyprinodontiformes > Valenciidae > Valencia > Valencia hispanica. The sequence continues at coordinate 38,043,730 of OY747721.1, forward strand.
TGTCTCTCCTTCTGTCTTTCCATCTCTGCCTAAATAGCCTCGTCGCTCTTGCTATCTGTGTCAGATGTTTAGTTACTCCGCTGCCTCCTTTAGTGATAATGGTACGTGTAATAAATGTAGCATTTTTGTAGCTTTCGAGGCGAGGGTGTCCGAATTGGACCCTTATGCCACACCGCCCAAAACGTCAACGCCTAGAACGGCAAGATTACATGTTAAGTCTATGGTTGAGGCCATCAGAGGGCCGTCAGAGTCTCCATGGTGCTTTGTGTGCTTTGGCCACTGCAATTTCTGAAGCTTTTGCTGCTTTCCAAAGTTCAAAGCAGCAAAAGCCAGCAACGCAGAAGTTCAGCTTGTTGAACTTTCTGCGTCGCCCCGTGAGTGTCAACCAATCAGAGCGTCTCACTGTAGTGACGTCACTACACATTTAAGTAGCGCTGAAAGTGAACCTCATGCATACACAGCTCCTGGAGCAAATGGTTATACTCTCCAAACTCAGAACGCCTCTCAAGAATGGGGTGTATCCACAAACGGCGCTGATGCGCCCGATGTCGACGATGTTTAGCTTTATTTAGCAAATAAAGCCAAGCCACTCTCTCGATATGATCCGCCATTGTTAAAAACATCTGGCAACAGAGGAAGCCTCGCCCATCAGGAAGTGGCAGACTTTGCCAGCTTTGTAAGCTTCAGGCTTTAAAATGTATATGCTTCAAACTAGTTGCTTTGTGAGCGTTTTCAGACACCGACAAAGCGTGCGGTGTGAATGCGGCATTAGCCTCCAACATAAACCGCGCAGCCAGGACCTCAGGCCTGCTGGATGACGATACGTAGCAATAGTCTTAGAACCCAGTCCATGGGTCACCACCACCGGTTTGCATGTCTAACAGATTTTCCTTGCTCAGCGACACACCCACTGAGATGTCGACTATGATCATTGGCAGCTCCATAGTCAGAAACATGGCATTAGAGACATCAGCTATCATAGTCAAATTCTTGCCAGGGGCCAGAATGGGTGACATCAATCATACCTGAAACGGCTGGCTAAGGATAAGCGTAAATGCAGTAAGATTGTTTTTCACTCTGGCGTTAATGACACCCGGTTATGCCAATCGGAGGTCACTAAAATTAGTGTGTGTAAGTTTGCCAAAACAATGTCGGTCTCTGTAATTTTTTCTGGTCCCCTGCCTGATCTGACCAGTGACGACACGTTTAGGTGGTGTCCTGAAAACGATGTGGATTACATTGATAATTGTCTAACGTTTTGGTGAAAACCTAGTCTGATCCAGAGAGACGGCATCCATACCACTTTGGATGGAGCAGCTCTTCTTTCTAGGAATCTGGTCGGATTGATTAGTCCTACAAAACACTGACAACCCAGGGTCCGAACCAGGAAGGAGAGTCGTAGTTTAACCCATGTCTTTGTAGCTTCTGCACTGTTACCAGCCCATTACCCCATTAAGACAGTGGCTTGCCCACGGCCAAAATAAAATAGATTAAATGTTAACCTAAAAAGAGCAAATATTGAAATTTTTCAAAGATAAGTTTGACTTTGACTGAACAGAAAAAGAAATAAATGTAATGTTGTTTTTTTGCACATACGATCTCTCTCTTCAAGCTTTGTTAGTTAATGACTTGATTTGTGATAATTAAATTGATTTGTTTGTCTCATTATGTCAGTATAAATTAATCTGTTCCATTCTTTTTTCCTCAGTATCTCAAAGTAACACAGTGGAGGGCAACAATTTTGATCTCTAACCCTTTACAAGTTCATAGCTTTACTTCTTCATTGCGTCTGGAATTAGACAATGTAGCCCCCTTAAAAAAGAAGATAATTGGCCATAGGAGGTTGGCTCCCATGTTTGAAGAGTTTCAGTCAGGTGTTAGAGCTCATCATAGCACTGAAACAGCACTGGTGAAGGTTACTAATGATATTCTCATGGCCTCAGATAATGGACTTGTGACTGTTTTGCTCTTGTTAGATCTCAGAGGTGCTTTTGACACAGTCGATCACAATATTCTCATTAAAATGCTTTAACATGTTGAAAGAATCAAAAGAACAGCACAAGGTTTGTTTAAATCATATTTTTGTCCAACAGATTCCAGCTTCTTCATATAGATGATAAATCCTCTTCACACTCAAGGGTTAATTGTGGAGTACCACAGGGTTCTGTGCTTGGACCAATTCTTTTTACTATAGTTACACTTCCAATTGGTAAAATCATCAGACAGCATGGGATAAATTTCCACAGCTATGCTGATGATACGCAACTACAGTATATTTATCCATGAATCCTGATTAATCCAATTAGTTAGGTAGATTACAGGCATGTCTTGACGACATAAAATCCTGGATGACTAAAGTTTTAGCTTTTAAAATCTGACAAAACAGAAGTTGAAAAGAAGAAAGTCTGAAAAAGAAATGGCTTGGTCAATCACTTCATTTGTATGGCATTAAATTAGCCTCCGGGAATAAGGTAAAGAACCTTATTGTTATTTTTGACCAAGACATGACATTTAAATCCCATATTAGGTAGATTTCTAGGATTTCCTTCTTTCACCTTCGGTATATTGCTAAAATTAGAAATATCCTGACCAGGCTGATGCTGTAAAACTAGTGGATGCATTTGTTACTTCAAGACTGGACTACTGCAATTCTTTACTATCTGGAACTCCATAAAATGCAATTAAAAACCTTCAGTTGATCCAAAATCAGCAAGACTAATGATGAATATTAAAAAAATAGATTACATTTCTCCTGTTTAAGCTTTCCTCCATTGGCTTCCTGTTAAATCCAGAATAGAATTTAAGATCCTCCTTCTTCTATATTAAGCCCTTAATAATCAAGCACCATCATACATCAGAGATCTAATTGTTCCATATGTTCCTAACAGAGCCCTTCGCTCTCAGACTGCAGGTTTACTGGTGGCTCCAAGGATTTCTAAAAGCAGAATAAGAGGCAGATCTTTTAGTTATCAGGCTCCTCTCCTGTGGAACCAGCTCCCAGTTTTAGTCCATGAGGCAGACACTCTGTTTACTTTTAAGGCCAGGCTTAAAACTTTCCTTTTTGATAAAGCTTATAGTTAGTGGCTTAGGTCATCCTGAGCTATCTCTGTAGTTATGCTGCTATGGGCTTAGACTGCTGGAGGACAGACGGACCTCTTTTTTCATTTTGCTACTTTTGTCTTCTGCTATTCTCCAATTACATTATTTGCTGTTATTTCAACTGTTAACTTTGTTTTCTCTCAGTGTTTTTCTCTCTATAGAAGATATACCTGGTCTGGTGCTCTGTCCGTCTGTGATGCCTTGTTTACTGAACGTTCTCCGTGTCCTTTTATCAAATTTTTACTGTCTTTAACATAGAAAGTAGTCTTACGTCAGTTCTTTAATTCATTTTGCATATCTGCTCTGTCTTTTTGAACCCCCAGTCGGTCGTGGCAGATGGCTGCTCGTACTGGGCCAGGTTCTGGTTCTGCTGGAAGTTTCTTTCTGTTAAAAGGGAGTTTTTCCTTTCCACTGTCACTACATGCTTGCTCAGCATGAGGGATTGCTCTGAAGTCAGTGACAACGCAGACAACTGTCTACTGTTGCTACGTGTTTGTTCAGGAGGAGTGAATGCTGCAAGTCAATGACTCGATGCTATCTGCTAGGTTTCCTTAGACAGAAAACTTTTAAACTTATTGGAATAAAAAACTTAAGTATTCATTGGATTGTATGTATAATTGAATTTAAATGACTTTTCTTGTAAAGTGCCTTGAGATAACGTGTTGTGAATTGGCGCTATAGAAATAAAGTGAATTGAATTGAAATGTACAACCCATTGTCTATGTCGCTGCCTTTGCCAATTAAAAGAAGATCAGATAGATGCAAAAGCACATGACGGGGAAGCAGGGGAAAATAGGATTACTGTCTTCATAGACAGAGAAGCGAGCACTGGCAGTCAGTCCATCTCAGCTTTATTAAATTACTTAAAATGCTCCAATGTGGTTGGCTGCTTCGGGCTCCCTTTGCATTCTAAACCGAGCATTACTCTTTCAAGAAGTTCCGACATAAAAATGTTTTTCCTCCGGATTGTTAAATGTCTCATAGCAGAATTGAGCATCCTTTTATTTATTTGCAGGTGGCTGAGTGAGAGCTTTACAGAAAAAAAAATGGTGCTGTGAGAAAGAGTGCACAATGTCACTGCTGCGTGTCCTGAGCTGCAGTGGAACAAAAAGACTCATATTAATAAGATCTCTGCTCGTTCACACGCACTTTTACTTACAGACCGTACAGCGACTGCTTAAGCACACACTAACACGTCTCCACACACAAGTCATCCCCGAGCAAGATCAAAGTGCAGCCTTGTCTTTGTGAATGCATTAACCTGCTTTATTTTTTTTTTTCTTTGCCTGTCTTGAGCCTTTTAATCAAAAGCTCTAAGAGCAGTGTGTTAAAATGATTTCTCTGCTATTGCAAGTAACAGTTGGGCACCTCAGTCTGCCTGTGAAGAGTCCTGTCTTTGAAGTCTGCTGCTATTAACATTAAAGGAAAAAATGTAAGAGCCAATATGAAAGTGTTGTACATATTCAGAGCTATGGATAACTAAACACTTGTCAAAAAAGCCACAAGCCTTAGAGTGCTATATTTTCTGCTAAATCACATTATTATTATTAGCTTTACCGTCCTCTGACATGCTTCATGTTACTGTTTTTAATCCACAACGCTTTGATGATGTTTCCAAAAGAGGAAATAAATAATAAAAAGTCCATATGCTCATTTACAGGTTCCAAATCTTTTTTTTTCTCTATTATTGACATGTTTGCTTGCTTTATTGTTCAGAAAACGTTTCCACCCAACACATTGTTGTTCTTCTTATCTGTGTTTTGGGACCATGAAGAAGTTTTTATTTTCATAGAAATAAAAAAAAAAAGCCTAACTTTAGTTGTTGTGCTGCTTCTTTTGGAGTAAGAGTTAAATAAGTTATTATTGATCCACCAGTGTAAATGCTCCATGCTTGGCCAAGGTAACTATAAAGTGGCTGGTTAGTTCTTAAAGCTTAAATGTAAGTTGACAGGACCGGACAGTGTACAATGCATGGCCTGAAATAAATTGGGCAAACCTGGAAAAATAGCATCTGATAATATAAACAAAGGTTCATGGGCTCATACTCTAAAGCCAAATCCAACAAAACTAACCAACTGTTAGAATGCTGGGTTCTTGGTCTGTGTTGTGGTTTTTGCTCTCAGATCATTTCACAGGTTGTTCACTGGAGGGAGTAGCAGAGGCACTGGTTCTCAGTCCTGGTGGGGGGAGACACCTGCAGATCATCATCAATCAACCAGAGGAGAAAGGTAACTGGCAGTCAGTCATTCGATGCCTGAGTGTTAACCTAAACCTGGTACACCATGCCACTGAGATCCTGAGCTTCTTGTTCATGAAGATTATTCTTAAGATATTTCCTTTGAATTTGAAAGTAAAAAAACAAAAAAAACTGTTCCCCAAGTGGTTAAACTGGAAAACCACTGATCAACCTCGGTCAGCGTTTCCACATGGACCTGTTTGTTTCTGGTCCTCCTTCCACTACTGGCAGTTAAATCGTGAATTAATCAAATTTTTCTGGCCAGTTGAGCCCGATGTCACTGGTTACAGTTTATGGTAAAATGTAGAGTCAAGAAATCACTTAAATAGAACCTGTCTGACAACAATCAGTAAGCTGAAATATCTAAAAACGCAAGACGCCATGTCCCAATCTTAAGTAATTCAAAAACCGATGAGAAACAATGTCATTCTAGCTAATGTATTTGGAAATCGTTATAAAGCTGTTTATGAGTCTTTGAGACTCCAGTGAACCACAGTTATCCATTGACGCAGAAAGCCTGGGGACCTTTTGCATTGAGTTGGGATGTTCTCTCGACTCATCCATAGGTTCTCTCCAGGTACTCCGGCTTCCTCCAACAGTCTAAAAAACATGCATGTTGGGCTAGCTGGTCTCTTTAAATGTCCTTAAGGTTGTATGGTGATCGGTCCAGGGTGTGCTCAACTCTTACCCAATTGCTACTGGAGATCGGCCTCAGTACCTCCACTACCCCACCACCCCTTCCACATAACCCAAAGGAATAAGTGGGTATAGACAGTAGATGGCAAAAACTCTTTCTCTATTTCTATTCAAGAAAGATTTCCTGTAGGGGAGGATTTTAACTATATGGGTCAGCCAGATGTTAGGTATTGCCATTTTAAGGAAAATGTTATGCAGAAATCAATTGTTTTAGACATTTTTGTTTTGTTTTGTTTTCTTGTTAGCTAGATATAAGCTAAACTAGCACCCTGCACACAAAAAGCAAACACTTCTGCCAGCAAAATGTTAGCACAATGCAATAAATGCCCTCACTTTGCAATAAATGTCCCCACTTTGAGTAGATTAAGCTGAAATCATATCCTTGCTGTAAACCTCTCTCAAGAACTTGAGTATTGTACTCTATTTGATACTGTTCCTTTCCAAAGCATAAATTGAGCCCAATGTAGTTATAAATTGTTAATAGGCTTTTTCTGTGAAGCTATGAGAAACAAATACAATTATTTTTAGTAAGTGAAATCTAGTGGTACATCAGCCCACCCAGAATGGATCCCTACCCACTGTCATGATCTGAGCTCTTTTTTGAGCTCAACAAAAATGTAATTTGCTGCACTTTATAGTGTTCTTGTCTCAGACCTCTTTTCTTTTAATAGGAATTCTCTTCGCATTTAAAACTTCCAATCAGCAAGCAGTTCTATCACAAGAAAGGAAACTGAGAGGAAGAGTCAGATGTGTTGGAGTGAAAACCTTCTGCTCTAAATGGACATAACTTAGATTTTTAATAAGATATTCAAGTTTCAGAGTGGCACTTCCTGCTTACAAATTTGTGATTCAGAGACCTCAGATGGGCCAAGGAGAAAACTAAAGTGCTTTTCAGATATGGGATACAGAACACAGGGTGTGTCCACAAGTCGTTAAAAAATAATGACATTACTCTGACCAAAAAGAGAATTATTTTTGCTTAACTCCATTTCTACTTAATCAAATTCCCTCAAAACTGAAGTGACCATCCCTGTGAAAACACTGTTACTCTAATGAAGATTTTATTCCTACAAACATGCATTTATAAGACCAAAGCAAAAAATGGCATACAGATCCTAAATCATGGCAGAAACTGAAATATGTATGTCAATCAATTATTTCTTCTCCTATGTAGGAAAATATAGGCCTACTGAAAGATCATTTCATCAATCTGCTAAAGCAGTTGGCTCTTTCCATTCCTTCCCAATTTACTCATTTAAACTTACTCACTAAAGCATTGGCATTAGTTCAGTGTTACCCCTAACCTATGCTTTGTGTGATCCCACCAAGACTAGGGATGTTCACAAGTTTCAATGTTGTAGAGGAAAAGCAAAGTGGAACATCTAAAAGCTTTTTCCAGATGTTTGGGCCTAAAATGATTTATGCATAAGCTTTGAGCTAAATGCTAATATTACAATTTAAAAATTGGTCAACATAATAGTTGAGCTCAGCCTGCCCCTATATCAATGTATCTCTGTTTTCCACATACAACTGGTCAGTTAGAACTTCTTTAAACAGTGAAATCAGATTCAATGCAATTCAAATTCAAAACTACTTTATTAAAAAGGAAATTAAATGTTGTGGTAACTCATATTGTCATACAGGATCTCCTGTAGTAGTCTGTATTACAGTGGATTTCAAGAAGCTTCTCACTCAGTGAATTCTGTTGTTGTATAACAGTCTAATGATGTCTCTGCCCCCGCAGAGGGACATTGGCATCGGGGATATGATCCTGCAGCCATGTTTCAGTAAAACACATAATACTGCATTGCCGAGAGAGAAAAGTCATCTATACAAACCAGTTTTTCTGCCAGACACTGAGGAATTAAGTTTAAAAAAGAAAACAATCCAAATGAAAGTAACAGAGCTACTCCAACAGGCTGGCACTTTAAGCAGCGCTATTCCAGATTATACTTTTCCGAATGAAAATGGTTTTAACTAGGTCGGATTTTCTCAGAAGAAAAATGCTACAATTTAACTTTTCTTGGTAAAATGCCTTGAGACAATATTTGTTGTGAATTTGTTCTATATAAATAATGAATTAAGTTGAATTATAATAATTTGGGATTAGCTTCTCAATAAATCAAGCTATCTGCTCTGGCAGAGCCTGCAATCTGCTGATTTTAGTTTGTCAGCTGTAGTTTCAAACAATGTTGCATAATAAGAGTGATGAGTGGCACTTCTTTAGCTTTCATCATAAATATTTCTAAGCAGCTGAATTTATCTTCTTTGTAAGTGAGGGAAAAGTGTAATTGTCTTCCTACATAAAGCTGCTACCTTTTCTAAGAGGACTTTAAATTATAGAAATAGTTTAAAGAATTTTTTTTTTTTTTTTTACCAGTTTTAAAGCTTGACACCAATAAACGATCCATGCCTAGTGCTACTTTGGTGGACAAGTGCGACAGACAAAGCACTTGTTTTACCACTGATTTAAAAGCAGATCCTTTACCAAGATTGCCAAACAGATTAGATTTACAGTTTGGGAACACCTTATGGCCTAAACCTTTAAATGTTAAGTTATTGTATTTGCCTGTAGTTGCATGTCTTTTATGATTAATGCTACTCCAGCTGTTTTCCTCTGCCCTTTAAAAGTAAATAATAATTCTCCTTCTCTCATTGTGTCTTTCAGATCTGTTCACAATGACAGCCAGGAAGGGGTGTTCACCCTAAAGGTCATGTTGTGGACTTCAAAGAGCACTGCTGAGCAGGGTATGCTAAAAACATGAACCAAAAGAAAGCGAAAAGAGTTTTTTTATACCTTATTGCTGTAAAGATGTGGAGATTTGCAACATATTCAACTTCCTGTCCTGGTCTTCTATATGTGCATCACTCCCTACTTCCTGCATATTATCCAACACCCACATGGAGACATGGGTGTTGCCTGGAAAAATAATACTCTGTAAGGTCAAACAAATTCACTAAAGCCAACTAAGGGAGGATGCTGACTATCAAGTAAATTCATCATTATTCTTCGAGAGATTCTTGAGAAACTGATGTTAATCACACAAAAATCCGACCCGACAGAAAATAGGAAAAATTGGATACAGGCTCATAGGTGCACCCACTGTGAGCTGACAAGGTGTCAGTAATGCTCATCAGGAGATCTTTGAGTCATAAATGGTCAAATAAAAAGGCGATTGATGCATTTATTTTGGGGAAAAAGTTGCATATAGCCTCTTTAAACATAAAAGCATACCATGGCGCCATAGTAGTGCGGCAAGAAATGGGATGAAATAAAACATAGCAGCAAACAGTCAAAACAGCAGCTCATGCTTGATTTCTGGTTCTTTCTTTATACAAACCTTACCACAGTGTTTAAAGGGATATCCTACCCCTAAGTGGAATTTAGTCCGTTGACATCTTCCCCAGAGGAATTTTTCTTTTTTTAAAGGAGTCATGACCTGTAATTTTCACTTTTTCATGAGAAAAAGTGTATGTTATGATTGCCTAATGATTATACACTGGCCGGGAAGCCGATTTTTAAAAGTGAAGTGTTTGTTTACCCCTGGGTTAGTCAACCAGCCCACGTGCACGCGGACCCAAATATGTGGTTTTAATTTCTGGCCGACTTGACGTCAAGTTGGCGCAGGATATACCATATGTAGACATCGCAGACCTATGCTGCAGGAAGCCCGCCCTCTCCCTCGCCCCTCGCCTCTCTCCCCCTCTTATTCAGTCGAGCGGCGCCATGACTGAATTCTAGTGATGGGAATTTCCAGCTCTTTTTGGAGAGCCAGTTCTTTTGGCTTGGCTCACCATAAAGAGCCTGGTCTTTCGACTCCCAAGTGGCTCCTCAGATTTTCTATTTTTAATAGTGTATTTATCACCAAAATTAATGCAAAACGACGTATACCAAATGTATCAAAACAAGCGGGGGGAATGAAAAAATAAAAAAACGGCTCCCAATGACGAGCCGGCGCCCATCGTTCACTTCAAAGAGTTAGCTCTTAGAGCCGGGTCGTTCGCGACCGACACATCTCTAAATTCCGATTTGAAGTACGAACTCGACCGTGAAAGATGCAGAAATGTAGTGCACACGTGAGTTGCTCTGTTGTTGACTGCCAGAATCAACATAGAAATATTTTTTCAATTTTTTTACGCCGGAATCCTTTACGAATTTGGGACAATATCAGGCGAAGTTGGCATCGAAGCTCCATTTGGAAAAAGGGGCCATTCCAACGATCAGAGACTTGCCTGCAATTGAAACGGTAAGGCTGTGTTTTTATTGCTCTGCTGTGCGTAACAAACAGCAGCTAACTGCTAATGTGGCTATTGTATGCTAGCGAGAGTAGTAGATATGGGTTAGATATGCTGAAGCGTTACCTGCGGTGTCAGCCCCCCTCCTTCCTGCCACCAATCAACGCGCCCCTCATTTGGATTATTACAATGCCCGTCCACGACAGCCAAAGTATCGCATCAGATCTCGCGAGACAATAACGCCTTCAGAAATAAGGATCAGAGGAGCGCTTTGTTATTCTTTTCACTTTTTTTCAACTTTTCTTTTTTAGAAGGGCCTGAAAGACTATAATAGTGCGTGGGTATCCAAGATAATACTAGGTTATGACTCCTTTAACCAACCCAGTCATTCTCCTAATTTGGTAGCAGTCCATTTGCTTTAGTTTAGCATAAACAATGGAAGGGAATGGTAACAGCAAGCATTTAGCGTCCAAAAGTCATGCAAATTACTCAATAATAATCTTAATTATTCCTGGTGACCTCAATAATCATATCGATTGCAAATTAAAATAATAAGTAACACAAAGGAATTACAGGAGCCAATTTAGACTTGGGACTGCTTGCACTGCTGTAAGCCGCCACTGCAAGGACGCAGCGCCTGCAGAAGACTCCTGCTTCTGTAAACACAAATGCATGAGCTCCACTGAGTTGTAGTCTGTAGTCTGAGAATGTTATAAGTCTAATGCAAGAAAATGGTTCTTGCTTGCAAGCGGAAGACATACAGCAACACAATGTTTCATAGAATTCCACCTAATTTGGAACGAAAAAGACAATGGGCTGCTGCCCTGGGAATTCCTGCAACAACACCCGTTGTGAAAATCAATCAATATCTGGTTCACGGGGATCATTTCACACCAGAGGACTACAAAAAAAAAGAAATATTTTACCAGAAAGATGGTACTGCGTCTGAAGAATACGGCAGTCAAAGTGCATTACAGATTAAAAATGACGGCTCAGATCCAGTAGAACCAACACTGTCATCCTCTGTTCATCATAGTTTAATTTGAAACCCTTTAAAATCTTCAAAAGGGCCATCTCTGTGCTGTGGTTCACCCTAAAACCAGACAAAATTTTCTCTAGGACATTATGTACATTAATAAAATAAAAATTTTAATAAAACAAGCTGTTCAAGGAGTTTACTTAAATATGGTAGGTTAGATACCGGTTGAAAGTTGTTAAAATCCTTAAAATCTACTCTTCAGCAGGGGTTTTACCACCACCCCTTTAAAGGCGGCAGAAAAGACCCCCGTCTGAAGGTAGCAATTCTTCAAGGTTAAAATCTCATCTCAAAAATATCTATAAAATGGCTTAAAAAATGAAGTGGGGATTGGGTCCAAAAGACATGTGGTGGGTCTCACTGAGGAGAAAACTTTATCAAGAAGGGCAGCCTCTACCAGAACAAAACTGTCCAGCGTTTCCTCTTGTAAAGACACACGCTCTGATTTGCACAGTCAGATTGAAAAGTTTGCTCAGAAAAGTCTGTGACAGTAATTTTAGAACTTGCTCTGGCAACTCTCTTTGTAGTATAAATCAATAATTTATTGGACCAGACTTCAATCATAATCCCAATAATAACACAGTGGAATCACTTCCATAATGAACACCTGTCTTGTAAAGGAAGAATTATTAACAATTTAATAAAATACGTTTCTAAAAATAGAAACATTTCCAACATTCACTATGGGAATTAATGCCAAATATTTTATATAAACACATATTTATAATAGACCTTGACTCCAAACTTTTTGTAGCCAACAACCCATTCTGGCTTGTAGTTCTAAAAATGAACTCAATCTTTATAAAATTTTCTAGAATTCATTCAACTTGGTTGATATGCATATATTTTAAATACTATCATGAAAAGGCCATTCCAAAAGGCTAGTTTATCCTAAACCCAACTTCCCAACTTCCTGTAGGATTAGGGTCATTGTACTGCTGAAACGCCCATGTGGGTCCAGATTCCAACTGTCTGAACCAAACTATCTTTCTGGGATGAAAAATTGTTTGTTATTCTCAAAAGCCTGCCATAGACTTGAAAATGCTGGAACACCGCTTTCCTTTTGCACTGAGAAACTAGTTTACCAGTCTCATTCACAGAGATGGTGCTGACCATGAAATGAGCTCCTACTCCATCATGGACACCTTCAGGCTTAAAGAGGCTATATGCAACTTTTTCCCCAAAATAAACGTAACAATAGCCTTTTTATTTGACCATTTATGACTCAAACATCTCCTGATGAACATACTGACACCTTGTCAGCTCACAGTGAGTGCACCTATAAGCCTGTATCCAATTTGTACTATTTCCTGTCGGGTCGGATTTTCCCGCGCTGTCTGCGGATGTGACGTCAAGCGCGTTCATGTTAAATGTTTCAGATCACTCTGCCACCACCGCTAGTCAGCACTCGCAAAGCAGTTCAATGGATTGTCCGAATACACAGAAGAGACCAAGGACAACTTTGACACCAACAGTAACTCCACATAAGACTAAGAAAGTTAAACACCTGACAAGTGCCCGAAAAAGATAGAAGATTGAGAGCGACCGGCGCACGAGTGCGCCCTGCGAGAGCGAGCAAAAAGGAAGAGCAGTTCTGTTTTTGACCACATGGGGTCAGTAAATTAAAACAAAAAATAATAAAAACTGCATATAGCCCCTTTAAGTGCACTTTGCAACTGTCCCTAATGGAAAAGCTAAATGCCCTTCTTAAGAAAAGTTTTAAACTTGAACAATTTAGACACAATGAGAGAGATATTTGAAAGGGTCAAGATTGGGCCGGCAAATCAAAGAATACTGTATCGACTGTTGATTAATGGTGGTGGTAGCATCATGCTGTTGGCCTGTTATGCTAATAGAAGTACTGGTGCATTGTATGAGGTTGATGGTAGGATGAGGAAGAAAAATTAGCTTCAAACCTTTAAAAGTTGGACCCACTCGGGTGTTCCAACAGGACAATAATCCTAAACACACACATGCAAACTGACTTGGTTGTGTCATGCTAGAAGTTTGCAGAGGGACCCAAGAGCAGATTATGCAAGATCTAAATGTCAACTTTTCAGCAGCTCGGTTATAGTTACATGTTTTTTGGAAAGCAAAATATATCTTCCTAATAGGCACTGGTGTTCTTTAAGTTTTCAGTTAAATCGCTTGTTTACTCTTCATGTGAATATCTGCAAAGTTTTAGCATTTTTTTCATGTCAAAAACTATCAAGACACAAGAAATAGTCCTCAGATCTGTCAACAGATCTGTGACACATGAAGTTCCTCTCTGCTTCATTTCCCCAACATTCAAGCTTCATCAGGCAAAAGAAAATCCAGAGGCATCAATAAATAAACAGGAAAGCAGGTGGTACCGAGAGGACGTCCATCTACTTTGCAGGGTGACTATTTCTGGATGCTAAGTATTCCCACTTTCAAACAGCCCACTTGTACATGGTAAAAGGAGGTCTGTGTGAGTGTATTTCAGAGCTGGTAGAGTAATGGTACAGTTGCAAAAAACAAAATAATCAACTGGATGTGATTCATTTTTTAGAACAGATAATTTTTTTTAAATAGTAAATAAGTAGCTCTATGAAGTCTTTACATTGTATACACAAGTTTTCTGAAGATAATGTGGCAGATTTTCAGTTTGATGCTTCAGGGCTCATAATCACATTGATATGACATATTGCTTAAAATGAACTGTAAATTGTTTCCTCCTTTGGTCCACACATTTAGTGTGAATACAACCCAACGAACTCTGGTGCGCATCAAACAAGCGAACCAGGCCCAGCTGAAGATGTGGTCTCGGAGCGGTTCCAAACGAACCCTGGTGGGACCCAAATCTGGTGTGAAAACAACCGAACTTTATCCAACCCAGTAAACAAAAAAACCTACCTTTTTAGTCTCGGCGGGCACCCGTCTTTGTGGCACATCATGAGAAATAATTGTTTTTTATTAAATTTTTTTATTTTTTTTATGCGTGGGCTGCCTTAACATGTGAATGTTCCCACTGTTGATATTAAATCCAAACAAACTGATCAGAGAATCCACATCGTGCCATCACATCAAGGAGATTAATACGCTTAATGTATTATGAACATTTCACCTGCTGGGACCTGAACGCTTACCTACTAAGGAGATGAACTGCGCTCCGCCTGTGCATAATGGAGGCTGAAGGGTCACTTCAGCCGCAGTTTTGAAATCAGGGAACTTTTCTACAATTGAACTGATCGGAATACAGCAAAACTCTCTGAACAAGGGGCTTTTCTCTTTGCTACAGTGGGTGGAAATCCCCCCCCTTATCTCAACAACCGATTAGAGGTGAGAACATCAGGGTGTGTGGCTGTTTTTCCAGCATATGTTACTGGCAAGCTTCAAATAATTGACTGAAATTTACTGAGACATATTTGATAAGAATATGGAGATAAAAGGAAGGTGGATTTAAGCAACACAATGTACCCAAACAGTCAATTAAACTGTCAACTGGTCAAAGAAACAGAAAGAAAGATGCTAGAAAAACCCAGTCAATCCAAATTAAAAACAGTTATAGACAGAACACAAGATCAGAGTACACAGATGAGACCCCAAAACATTTGAGGTTTGAAGATGGTTCTCATGGAGGAATGCTTTAAAATCCAACCTGAGCAGTGCATGAGACTGGTTTCTAGATGAAGCAGTGGTTCCCAGCCTTTACTCCTAGAGGACCCTCCTTGCCTGTGTCCAAGACAAGCCTAGACCCCCAACCCCTACTCACATTAAAAGTGATTATTACAAACTTTTAGTTACAAAAATTAATCAGCAACTCTAGGTTTTTGTTCTTCTTCTTATTGTTTTATACTGTAGAGGCTATATAGACAATGTCCTTTTTGTCTTTTGGATTTTATAAATTTAATAATTAGAAATATAATTTTGGTAACGTCACAATCTCAGCACAGACAAAATTGTGCGGACCCCCTACAGTCTCTATAGGGACCCTCTTGGGGGTTCCGAACCCCAGGTTGGGAACCACTGATCTAAAGAATTTGCAGGAGATCAACATGGGAGGTCTTGAAGTTTTCATTACCATCAAAGGCATTTTTGTTTATTATTCAATAAATTTCAGTAAGTGTACTTAACATTTCCTCCCTATGTCATTCCACTTCATTTCATATAATTTATGAAGTAAGTAGCTTTGTGTTTTTTTTTTCTTTTGTAATCTGTTGCGACTCAGGTTGTTACCAACATCAGGTGTGAATTTCATGCTAGTCCATTAGAAATGTATTTACTGAGAAAAAAAACATATTTCCCTGCTGTATATCCTGATCAGCTATGTGTGTATATATCAGCTCAAAGTTAAAGCATTATTCGAGGTGGTGGATACATCTGGAGCTCCACAGTTGGTTACCATGGAGACTGAACACAGCTGGTGGCTAGACATTGCTGATAACACAAAAACTCCTGCTGCTGCTTTGGCACCAAAAGATGTTGCTGCATTGTACATTTTAATGTATCTTAAATGGCAAATAGATCACTTTCTAGGTATTATTTTACATAACCTCATGCTGAACACTTCAACTTCTATTTAAATTCAACTTTTGCAGGATTCTGTATTTTTTTTTTGTCTGGAATCAAAGCAGGGAGCTTGAAAAAAATTCCTGCAGATATTTCATCATGGAGAATGTTAACAAAAGCATTTTCTAAGGAAAGAATTGTTTTGAAAACCATGAGATGGCTTGTGTACTTTGAAGGTTTTTTTCACCGTATCCTCATATGTAACATTTAGAATTAAAACGGGATTACCATCATTTCTGCACAGCTGTTTCATCCGTATGCTTCCCAGTGCTCTGAAAGGAAAGCTGAGCACTTCAACAAACAACTACAGCTGCTACAGAGAGCAATGATAGAAACTAACAGCATCTAATCATATGTGAGGAGGCGATTGAAAATTGATTTAATGGCTGAGTTGATATAATTTTGGTCCACGCAGTGCATTTAAAGTAATTATTAATCCCCTCTTGTCATGTTTGCTCTCCACTTTGCTTGCAAAACTACACATTACATTCTGATAGTGAAGGATCTATTTGCAGGTATAGAAGAGTAAAAGCATTCTGTTTTGATGCCAGCATGTTCTTTCCAGTGTGAATAGAGAGGATGATGACAGCCAAAACATTCTTTTATAGGAAGGCAAATAGTTTTTGTGATTTAAGATACCGGATGTTGAAAATCAAAAAATAGTGTGTGCTTGTGTCTTTATGTGTGCTGTGGATGTACCTGTGTGCATACGTACCTGCTGGCCGCAAAGCATTTCAAACCTGTCAAATTATTGTACCAAGGTCAGTTGAGTAGGCAACGGAGAAAAGACTCATTTACAGCTTTTCAATTGGCTAAAAGCCACAGCTCAGGGAAATATAAAGTTCCATATTTGTTTGGATCCTGAATAGATTCCAACTTTACTCTGCTGTGACTCCTTTCAGAAATTCAGACTTGTGAGACGTGTTACCCTAGCAGGGCATGAGGCAAACAAAGCCTTGTTTGACCCACAGCTGAGCAACACATTAGCTAAAGGCTATAACTAAAATACACCCGTGCATCTCTGGGGAAATAAACCCGTTAACCAGTGAACGGCTTTCAGACCACTATCATGTGTGCATATGTTGTCGGTGTATATGTGTGACTGAATAAATGGAGAAAGTGAGGAAAGCAGCCCCAGCATAAGAGGAGAGACGAATGAAGCAAAATCTACACTTTAGCCAAACATTGCTTCAAGAAAAAGAGTGGTATCTGTCAATGAGTTTTTGAATAAAAATGTCAGAAATAATTACAACTCAACTTCAAGCTTTAATCCTTTTGTGATTCTTTTCATTTTTATTCCCTGTTTATCTGTGTCTTGTTTTTTTAAGCTTTGATATGAACCATTATATCATAGCTCTGGTTATATGTTTAGGTGTATTATCTAGCTAACAGGTGAACCTTCACCCAGTCTGAAATCGTTTCAGTCATTAATTAGTTTTCTTCCAGTATTGTCCTAATTTCAACTTACTCCATTTTTGTCAACTTTTGGCCAGCTTCCTGTCCCTGCTAAAGAAGGGCATTCCCGTGGCATGATACTACCACTACTATGTTTCACAATGATATCGGAATGTTCAGGGTAATTTGAAGTGCTTGTTTTCAACCACACATATGCCATGAAAAGCTTCATTTTGCTCTTATTTGACAAGAGTGCTTTCTGACACGTTTGCTGTTTGTATACCCTACATGCAAACTACAAAATTAGATTTCTTCAGGCTTCATTTCAACATTGTTTTTTCTAATCTGAAAAATTTTAACATTATCTTAACCTACAATTTGTATAGTAATCATTTACAAGTAAATATTGTAATTGGCTAAACAAGAAAATGTTAATTGAGATAATGAACATTTTCTTGTAGAATCAATTGATAAAACATTCATTAATAAAACTGAAACATTTCTAGTTGGGTTAATGTTCAAAAGTTCTTTGAGTCAATTTAAAATCATTATTTATGATTTCTGGGCCAATTTAAAATTCTACATTGGATCAATATACCTCTTATGGTTTAATTCAATCTGTTTATACTAATCAATTATTTTGTTTGGTCCTAATTTTCTAAATAATTTCATAACACATCGGCATCATTTGACTTTTTATTCAAACAGTGGTCAGGATAACATTTTGTAGGGTTACAAATCCAAAGTAAAAAAATATATATTTATGGATTTGGAGTTTGAACAATGTTTAAAGGGACACACCACCATTTGGGCAAATATGCTCATTTTCCACCTACCCCTCGAGTTAAACAATTGAGTTTTACCTTTCCTCTGTTCATCCAGCCGTTCTCTGAGTCTGGCGACCCCATTTGTGGCTTTAGTTTGGCATGAATCATTGAATCGGATTAGACCATTAGCATTTCACATTAGGTGCTAGCGGTCTAATCCGATTCAATGATTCATGCTAAGCTAAAGCCACAAATGGGGTCGCCAGACTCAGAGAACGGCTGGACGAACAGGGGAATGGCACAGCCCATAGTTACGGTCTCGGTCCATTGTTGCAATGCAAGAAACTTCCATGTCGTGATATTTCTGCTGTTTTAATTGAGCAGAGTCAACTGAGGTTGTTGTAAGTGCTGCCCCCTATTGGAGGGTCTAACATGAAACGACGCATGCGCAAGGAGTCCACAATAAACAAACGTTCATTAGGTCAATTTAACTATTGTAAATAACTGTTGATTTATATTACACAATTACACCAATCAAACATTTGTAATTATCTCATATGACTCTGTATTGTATCTGTATTGTTTAAATTGTACAGGACAATTTAATTTATTTACTGAAGCCAAATGCAAAAAACATACTGAATGAACAACAGCAATGTTTCTCTCTTTTCAGTGTACTTTCCAAGAAGAACCGATTTATGGAGTGTACGACTAACAGTTGTCCTGTCAACATATTCTTCCACCTAAGCTGTGGATTTCTGTAGCTCCTCCAGAGTTTGCATGAATCTCTTGCCTGCTCTGGGATTTATGCGCTACTTGCACTGTCTGTCAGTTGAGTTGGACATGTCTTGGCTGCTTGGCTGTTGTGCCACACTTCCAGTTATCTCTGTTGTTATTGTCACATAAAATACCCAAAAGTACATGTCACAAAATGTGTAATAATTTAAGGGGTATTATTATGTTAGGAACACCCTTTTTAACTGCATTTTAGACATCATATCCTGGATGGCAAAAAACGTTCTCCAGCTCAACAGGGACAAAACTGAACTTTTAGTCATCGGTCCTGAGGCTCAGAGAGAGAAACTTGTACCAAAACTACAATCACTGTCTTTTAATCCTTCTTTACAAGTGAAGAACCTGGGTGTGATTTTTGACTCTGAGCTGAATTTTATCCCTCATATTAAAAATATTACTAAAATAGGTTTTTATCAACTAAAGAACATCGCCAGAGTCCGCCCCATTCTCTCTCGGGCCAATTTGAATTGATTACTGTAATGCCCTGCTTTCTGATCTTCCCAAAAAGAATATCTCAGGTTTATAACTTCCACAAAATTCAGCAGCACGTGTCCTGACAAAGACCAGGAGGTGGGAACACATTACAGCCGTCTTAAATTCATTGCATATGCTCCCCGTACGTTTTAGGATCGAGTTTGAGGTTCTTTTAATGGTTTTTAAGGGTCTTAATCTTGGGCCTTCTTATCTTTCAGAACTGCTTTTACCGTATGAACCTTCACGGTCTCTGCGCTCCTCTGGCAGCCGTCTCCTTGTCATCCCCAAAGTCAGGACACACACTCATGGCGTGGCGTCTTTCCAGTACTATGGCCCTCACCTCTAGAACAGGCTGCTGGAGGACCTCAGGGCTGCAGAGAACGTTAACGTTTTTAAGAGCAGGCTCAAGACTCACCTTTTTAGCCAAGCTTTTAACTGATTATTAACTGTTTAACTGCTCTGCATGTTTTACTTGCTTATATTTTATCAATGTTTTACTACTTAGTCTTATCATATTTATCCACTGCTTATTTTTATATTTTAACCTGTAATTTTCATCTTCCTTTCAGTGTTTCCTCTGTGGGAGCCCTCTGCCTCGGGAGCGGTGGTCGGCTGTAGCTGCCTGGGTGCTCTCCAGGTATACAGAGCTTGGGTGGAGGTGGGGGTCTTGGCCTTCCCTCCTCTGGGCGCCCTGGGCCGGTGCCCTGGCTGCTGCTATTGATGTGCTGCTGCTGGTGCAGATGGCTCCTTTGATGGATCATCTGTACCTTTTTTATTGTTGCTATTGAGTGTGTGTGCGCATGGGGGTTGGGTTGGGGGGAGGGGGGTATAAATGTAATCATGCTTTTAAATCTGAGGGAGGGGGGGGGGGTAATGTGGTTTATGTGGGGTCAGTTTTAATCTGTAAACCACTTTGAGTTGCAATGTTTGTATGAAAAGAGCTTTATAAATTAAGTTTGATCTGATTTGATTTGAAACATAAATGCAATTGTTTATGCTATAATTTAAATGACGTGGTTAAGAGATTTTATGGTGCTTTTTACATTTCCATAAATTCAAAACTTATGACTAACATAAAAATGTTCTGGTTAGACCAGGGGGCTGCAACCTTTACAATCCAACGAGTCATTTTTGCCCTTAGCCCAAGTAAATAAAACTTTTTTGGAGAACCAAAGGTTACTTTACCTTTTGAAAAAAGCAACTCATAATTTTTGATAAACATCTACATCTGGAAATATATTATAATTTTTAAAGAACCACTATTTATTTCTATTTCCAGATGTTAAAATAAAGAACAATATGAAACTTTTGCAAGAAAGAGGATGGATATATTTTGTTTTATGGGATGTAGATATTTGTAAAAAAATTCCTTAAAAAACATTGTTTCAAACCAAATAACTTGACAAATAGATATACAAGAAACATTATTGATTTTGTAGTGGAAATTCAATGCAATTATTCCACGAAAAAAACTGAAAAGCTGTCAAAACTTCCATTTGTTATATCTTTATTTAAAAACATTAGATGGCTTTAGTTATCAATGGATATCCTTAGTTATCTGTATTAATTATCATTTTTTAGCTAAAGTTATTAAGAACAATTGTGGAAGGTACAAAGAGCCACAGGTTGCAGACCTGGACCCCTTTTTTGACACAACAATCAGTTGTTAACAATTAGTGTTGCTATTTTTGTATGCATTATACAAACTAGTAATTCCAGAGCACTAAAGAAAAGGTGACTACAAATCTATCTTTTTTTTTTCTTTTTCTTTTTATAGGTGACTACAAATCTGAACCAAAGCAAACCCAAATACCACGGGCACGTATGCTGATTGGCTTTTGAATGTCAAATAGGCGGGTTTACGCTACTCCTTCTCTCAACTATTGGTTTACGGGTAGTTTGTGTTTCTCATTGGAGAGAAGACGAAGTAGTCAAAACGTTCTCTCGTCTGATTGGTCAAAGCAGCGAGCGGGAGCAGTTTCTACTGCATTCGAATTTTCAAATAGGATTCATTTTGGCAGTAGTTAGGCGGTAGGTTTTAGCTCAGAGTTTAGGTCGTTTAAAAGTTGCTAAACTAGGTTTGGCTGTATTTGTTTTTACGTTATTGTAAGGACCAAACACAAGAAAAATGGCTGAACCGCTGAAGGTAACTTTAAACACATATTTCCTTCTCGTTTTAGTTGCAAGCTTACTGTTTTTCAGTCCGACACACTAACGGTGGTTAAAGTTAGCAAGCTAGCATCGTTTGTAATTGTTAACGAGGCGAACAACGCTTTCAAACAGAAAAGCTACAAATGCGAAGCATGGAATGTAGAGGAGAAAAACATGTTTTCTTATTGTTATTCCTGTATCTTACACCCCCGTGTCAACGCACATGGCATGCATAACATTGCAAAGATACCTTTTTTATTGAAAATGTTTTAAACAAGCATATATAGATTTAGCTAACAGTTAGTTTTTTTTTACCGGTTGAGTAAAATCTTTTACGCATACATTTCTGTTAGGTTTAAAAAAAATGTATTTACAGTTTTTAGTGTTAAGCTTATCGAGGTAAAGGACAAATTAATATATTTTCTTGCAAAATCTGCTATAGCTGTTGTTTATGGGGCCAACAAGATGAATATGGTTCACTCATTTATATCACGGTAAATGAAAAATGCAAGGTTGTGCTAATGGTTTACAACATAGAGTATGTAGTTTAGAAAGAAACAAACGTCACAGCCAACGTATTAGTCTTGTTTCATTTTCTGCCTAATTATTTGGTACTGTAACATACCTAGTTTTATTTAAACGTATATTCTGTTAAAATTTATATAGGAAAAGTACACATTAAGTAGCTTGAAGAAGAAATGAGCAGAGCTTTTTTTTATTTATTACCAACTTTAAAGTTAACAATCTCTTGTCAAACGTTATACAGGACAGGATTGATATTTCAACTTCAACATCATCACAAATGTTATATTTGCATTTTTTGTTCTATTCATTGATGTCAAAGCTAAAACCTTAAAAAATTTTTTTTATATAAATGCATCAACCACCAGTTTTAGACAATCAGAAAAAAGTTAGGAATATGTGCTTTGATACTTAAATGGGGACAAACATTTAGTCCCTTAGTTTCTGTTTGATTCAAACCTCTTGCAGCATGTTTTTTTTCTTCCTATCAGTGTAAACCCGAAATGACTCTTTAAAGCAAAGCAGAAATTGTTTTGGATGAGAGAGAGCCACACCAGTTCATTACTGGTTCAATTATGTATGTTGGAAAAACTAACTACATTATTATAGCTACTTTTTTGAGATTGAAGAATGCTAATATTCTTCATCCTCCACAGTGATTTGAGGCCAGATTTGCAAAAGGATTTGTATCGCTTAGACCTTTGTCACATTGCAATCACAAACCCCCCAATTAATTTTTACTGTAGTTTTATGGGATAGGCCTACATGTAGTAGTATGGTGCATACATTCGAAGTGGAGACAAAATGATATATGATTATCAAAATTATTTCAAAAAACCCCAGAAAAGTATTCAGAACTCTAAAGAAATTCCTTTGTGACAAACTTGCCTCCAGAACTTATTAATAAAAACTGACTAATGATTTATACTTTTTAGTTTTATTATGTCTTGATTGTTATTTTAGGCCACTAGAAATTATGCGTAATGGATCTTTTTGAGAAAGATTCAGTATATATACAGAAACTTTTAATCAAATCAGTTAAATCATATAATTTACATACATTCTAGTTTATTTCTAATTATGATCAGTTTATTAAGCTAGTGGGTAAAAGGTTTTTTAAGGATGCCAACCTGATCGAATTGAGTCACTGACTCAACAGAAGTCTCTTCAGTGTCATGTGGCGACTGTAGAAGGTTGATCGCAGCAAGTTATTAATAGTGTGGATATTAGAAAACTTTGTCTTGTCCCGCAGGCGTTTTTGGAAAACAAGGCAGTGGAAAAGGCAAAGAAAGATCCAAAGCGGCTGTCGGTGGAGAGGATCTACCAGAAGAAGACGCAGTTGGAGCACATTTTGCTCAGACCAGACACCTACATAGGCTCTGTAGAGCCTGTCAGTCAAGTAAGAAATTACCTGTTTTTTTTGTTTTTGTTTTTTTTTTTAAAATATTTTTGTAATCACTAATTGGTATGTTTCCTCAGCAAATGTGGGTGTATGATGAGGATGTTGGACTGAACTGCCGTGATGTGACGTTTGTTCCCGGGCTGTACAAGATTTTTGATGAGATCCTTGGTGAGTAATTAGCATCCACAGTTTAAAATAAGAGTCATGTCAGCATCGTGGCAAAAATAGCTTCCTCTTAAACAAAGATGAAACTTGGAGTCCTTTGGGCATTTTTTAATATTTAATATAACACATTGGCCAATACTGCGATGGACTGGCGACCTGTCCAGGGTGTTCGCCGCTTCTCACCTGATGATTGCTGGAGATAGGCACCAGCAACCCTGTATAGAATAGATGGTGTATATATAATGGATGGATATTGGGCAAAATGGAGGACAGAGTGCACTCAAAATAGTGCCTTCACTCAAGGCCTCCCCAACCCTTCTATTCCTAATATTGTATAGTATTTAGCTATCAATGTTTATCTTCTTTCGGCACGAGCTCAATCTCCATGTCTGCTTCTGTGGAGCCGGTCAGCACCGGTTCTGATTAAAGTGCGAGTCAGTTCCTCAATGCTAGAACGAGCTGTTGATAACTTGTTGCCTACTGAAGTCTGTTTAAGCACTAGGGTACATTGCTATCAAAAAATTACATACAGAAGGCGTTGTTGTTTTTTTCCTCTAACATGACTTGCTGTCCTGCTTCACTCACTAAGACGGGGAATAATTAAATGCTAATTACATAGAAATATTTTGATAAAATCAGTGATTCTGTGTTATGTTCCAATTCTTTTATTGAAGTTTTGCCTTTTCTTCCGATAGTAAATGCAGCTGACAATAAGCAAAGGGATAAGAACATGTCATGCATCCGAGTCAACATCGATGTGTGAGTAGTCTCTACTAACGCCTGTTTAGATTGCAAATGATCCTGTAATTCTAGCTCACAGTTCATCACTAAGACGTAGATAGTAAAATATATGTGCCTATATAGGGAGAACAACACCATCAGTGTGTGGAATAATGGGAAGGGAATCCCTGTAGTGGAGCACAAGGTGGAGAAGGTCTATGTGCCTGCGCTCATCTTTGGACAGCTCCTCACTTCCAGCAACTACAATGATGAACAGAAGAAAGTCACTGGTGAGATTGATC
This sequence comes from Valencia hispanica, assembly GCA_963556495.2. Lineage (NCBI taxonomy): Eukaryota > Metazoa > Chordata > Actinopteri > Cyprinodontiformes > Valenciidae > Valencia > Valencia hispanica. Next base: position 38,068,259 of record OY747721.1, read on the forward strand.
GTGGTGTATTCTTATTTCCGACTTCAACGTTTGGGAACATGATCTTTGGAATAACAAAGAGGTGTTTGGGAAAACAATGGTGGTGGAAGACATTTTCCTTTATGTTTTCTCCCAGGTGGTCGTAATGGATACGGTGCCAAACTTTGTAACATCTTCAGTACAAAGTTCACCGTGGAGACTGCTTGTAAAGAGTCAAAGAAGGTTTTCAATCAGGTGAGAGGAGGCACAAGTTATGTCCGTCTGTCATTTTCTAAAAGGAAAAAAAACGGCTGTTTAACCTGTGTTTTCTTTTTGGGTTTTTTTCCCCACAGACCTGGTATGATAACATGGGGAGAGCAGGAGATACTAATATCAGAGCTTTTGAAGGAGAGGAGTACACTTCCATCACCTTCAGGCCGGATCTGGCCAAATTCAAAATGAGCATCCTGGACAAGGACACAGTCGCTCTAATGACCAGGAGAGCGTACGACATCGCTGGTTCCTCAAAGGGAGTCAAAGTGTTCTTCAACAACAAGAGGCTGCCAGTAAGTTCATCTGCTCCTGCTGAGTGTTGATTTTCAGTCATTTCAAGTTGATACTTCTGAATTTAAAAAAAAGTTATATTGAAACACTTGTAACTTTTGAGCATCCTCTGGTTGACTATGTTTACCTTATCCATAATAGACATGAGCCAGTATGAGATTTTCATTGTATAATAACAATTAGTAAAAACACTGTAGTGTCATGAAATTAAAACTATCAACTTTGCTCCCTGCTTTATAGATTTTTCTTTAAAAGCTTACAGGGTTCCTACAGAGTGTTAAAGTCTAGAAGAGTATAGGATTTGATTTGACCATTTTTTAAAGTCTGAATAGGTAGGAAAAGAGAACATTGAGTTTTCATTCCTGATCACTTTATTATGTATATACTTAAAAGATCAAAATCAGGATTTCTTAAAAATAAATTCCTTTTTTACATTAGTTTTATTATTGGATGACATCCCTTATCCTTGATGTGAGGCTATGTATCTCAAGTTTTTGTCAATTAGCTGAGTAGTTTGGTTTGTGGCTGAGCTACTGACAGATGAATAAAAAAAAATCAATCTTCTGCCACTTTTCGCCTCCAGGTTCTCTTAGAGCAAGCTTTTAAACTAGACGAGCAAAACTTATAGTTGGTCTGGTTTTGGATGCAAAAAAAAAAAATAATACTTTGAAGTTGTTTAATTTGTTTGTTTACTTTCCAAACAACAAGAAGGTCTCCCAGTCAGTAATAAACTCTTCAATTCAGTTTAGTTTGTTTCACAACATGTCATCTCAAGACATTTTACAAAGTCATTTCGATTCAATCATACATACATTCCAATCAGTTTAAAAGTCTTCTGTCTAAGGAAACCCAGCAGATGGCATCAAATCATTGACTTGCAGCATTCACTCCTCCTGGACCAACATGTAGCGACAGTAGACAGTCGCCTGCGTTGTCTTTGACTTCATAACAATCCCTCATACTAAGCAACCGTGTAGTGACAACGGAGAGAGGGAAAAAAATCCCCTTTAACAGGAACAAAAATCCCACAGAACCTGGCTCAGTACGAGCGGCCATCTGCCATGACCGACTGGGGTTTGAGAAGACAGAGCAGAGTCGCAAAACAACTGATGTAGAAGTACTTTCTATATTAAATAAAGTAAAATGTTGATAACAGCACATCGAGAACATTCAGTCACTGGGAGCATCATCTCAGCCGATGCCCTTCTCCAACAAGGCATCACAGCCGAGCAGAACGCCCAACCAGAAAAACAGAGAGAAAAGATCATGTTCAAGCTGATGTCCGGAGTATTTGAGGAAGAGAGCGATTTGGTTTTTTTTAAATCCCATTATTCAGACCCCTCCCAAAACTTTCCATCCCCTCTCTCTAGCCCCACCTCAACAATTGTGCACACGCATTACCTGTGGTGCCACAGCAGGTCAAAGCATCACCAGATTGTATTTTTGTTGTAGGCATTTCAGAAGTGAGCAACTTCTTCATGACTGACGCTCTCTTCCAATATGGCGATCGTAAACAGCACCAGCTCCAACATCATGTTTGTGCAATGCGTATGTTACTTGATTGACAGCCGACAAGGCAGAAAATCGAACCCTATTGGCTAAAGAAATTCGGCGGTCAGTGTGAAAGGCATAGAGGTCTATGGGAGGAAGGTGGGACTTTGGAAGAATAACATGTTGTGGAGCACGTATAGTATTGAACCACACTCATCCTTGTAAACATAACTTTTGTACATAAATATATTCTCCGGACCGCAGCTTTAACAGTAACAGCAATTATACAAATGGAGAGTAGTAGAAAAGTAGCTGAGTGAAGAAGATTGGTCAGTCTGTACTCCAGCAGTCTAATCCTATAGCAGCATGACTACAGGGATAGCTCAGTATGACCTAAACCACTCTTAACTGTAAGCCTGATATGAGCCTGATAACCAAAAGATCTGCTTCCCATTCTACTTTTAGAACCTGTAGGGACCACCAGTAAACCTGCAGTCTGAGAGAAAAGTGCTCTGTTAGGAACATATGGAACAATCAGATCTCTGATTTATGATGGAGCTTGATTATTAAAGGGGGGGTATTTTGCTTCTTCCAGGCACATATTACCTTTCTATAGCACACTCCAATAAAATTGTCACCTTAAGTCTTTTAAAAGTCCGTCATATATCCAAATCCACCTTTAAAGAAATTTACTTCCGTATTGGACGCCTTGATTTTCGCCTGTGCCTCTCTAAGACCCTCCTGCTCTTTCTGACACTCCCCCTTCAGTTCGTCACATACCGTGCATCATCGCAGCATGCACGGAGTCGAAAAAAAAATCCCACAAAAGACGCCCAGCTGGTGTTATAATTACTGCACCTGGGACTCAGCCGGAGTTGTATGAGGTGGGGAGGGGTAGGAGAGCCCTGCAGGGGCGAGGCTCTCGGCTGAGTACGTAAGGTCGGAGGAGGGGATGGGTGGAAAAGGTGGGGATAGGTGGGAGCAGGCATTTCAGCAACCCCGAGAACTACCAGCAGAGACTCAAAGATTACTCTAACAAGAGTGAATGGGTCAGAGCAACACTTCAGGCATGTTTTTAATGAGGGAGAGACAGGTTCTCAGGATATTAAGCTTCAGAAAGTCCATTTTGCATAATACCCCCCCCCCCTTTAAGGGCTTTATATGGAAGAAGGAGGATCTTAAATTCTATTCTGGATTTAACGGAGCCAATGAAGGGAAGCTAAAACGGGGGGATTGTGATCTCTCTTTTTCATATTCATCAGAACTCTTGCTGCAGCATTTTGGCTCAACTGAAGGCTTTTAATTACATTTTGTGCACTTCCTGATAGTAAAGAAGAATTACAGTGTTCCAGCCTTGAAGTAACAAATGCATGGACTAGTTTTCAGCATCACTCCTGGACAGGATGTTTCTAATTCTGGCAACATTCTTCCGTTCCAGGTTACAGGTTTTCGCAGCTATGTGGACATGTACGTGAAGGACAAGGTGGATGAGCTGGGTGGTCCGCTCACTGTGGTCCATGAGGTTGTCAATGACCGCTGGGAGGTGTGCCTCACTATGAGTGAGAAAGGTTTCCAGCAAGTCAGCTTTGTCAACCGTATTGCTACAACAAAGGTAACTGTTCATCTTCATAACTTAATTCTCCAATTGTAAGATCCTTGCTTTTTTATTTATTTGTTACAATTATAGCTTTTCATTTCTTTCTTTTTAAAATATAATCACTTATTTTTGACGTTGCTTCATAAAACATCTGAAAAGCAATTAGAGGCTGAACTAGTGATCCTTCTTTTGGTAGCTAAGTACAGGTTTGGCTGCTCTCCAGGACTCTGTCATTCTGATTAAGATTGAAAACTTTTCTTCTGCTAATGGGATTTTATACATTTTCTTTTGGATCTCAGGGAGGCAGACACATAGACTATGTGGCTGACCAGGTGGTTGGAAAGCTCATTGAAGTGGTGAAGAAGAAGAACAAAGCTGGTGTGACTGTCAAGCCTTTCCAGGTAGTTTAACTTATATTTTTAACCCAGTTCTTACTATTTTTCTCCCACTTTAATGAGTCATAAATCAGTATGAGTTCACCTACTACACATCCCTGTCCTCCTAGGTGAAGAACCACATGTGGCTGTTTGTCAACTGCCTCATTGAGAACCCCACCTTTGACTCTCAGACGAAAGAGAATATGACACTGCAGCAGAAAAGCTTTGGCTCCACTTGTCCACTCGGTGACAAGTTCATTAAACAGGTTCTGGTTTAATAAAGTGGTTTCATATATACCTTTTTAGATATACAGTCTGTCTCTAAATGCTTCTTATCCTTGTAGGCCACCGGATGTGGGATTGTGGAAAGTATCATGAACTGGGTGAAGTTCAAAGCTCAGTCTCAGCTCAACAAGAAATGCTCAGCAGTGAAGCACACGAAGATCAAAGGAGTTCCGAAACTGGACGACGCCAATGATGCAGGTAGCGTGTTTCTAGCATCTCTTGTGTTTTTGGGAACAAAGCCACAGACTGCAGCTGTCCAGGATTAACTGTGTTCCGACAGGTGGGAAAAACTCCATCGGCTGTACACTGATCCTAACTGAGGGAGACTCGGCCAAGACACTTGCCGTGTCTGGGCTGGGGGTGGTCGGAAGGGACCGCTACGGTGTGTTCCCCCTCAGAGGAAAAATGCTCAACGTCCGGGAGGCTTCTCACAAACAGGTAAAGCTCCACGCCGGTGGTTTTAGACCAGAGATGAGGAGTTAGGTGTTTCTGGTGAAGGAAGTCTGTGTGAACACAATGACTGGTTTAATCAGAAAACCCATATTTAGCATGGAAAACTGAGAAGGACTTTTGGTGGTCTTCATCCTCAGATTATGGAAAACGCTGAAATCAACAATATCATCAAGATCCTTGGTCTTCAGTACAAGAAAAACTACAGTGACCCAGAATCCCTGAAGAGTCTGCGTTATGGGAAGATCATGATTATGACAGATCAGGTGAGTTTACTCCTTAGTGTTCATTATTTACAGGCTTCCTATGTGGACTTCTGTACAAGCATAGAATTAGTGTAAATGGAAATGTATTCCAAAGATGGATAACTTCAGTTAAACATGTTCTATTACTTTTACTCCCTGTTCTAGTGTCAACCTGATAAATCTTTGAATTTCAAAAACACAAAAACTTTTCATCCATTCAGCTCTGTTTGTCTATTCATACTTTAATCCTTCCATTCATGAAGCTCTTCCATTGGTTGTCAGTCAGGCAGCCCTTCCATCTTTCATTCTGTCCATCCGGCAGTGAATTTCTCCATCTATCAATTCTTGAACCAATCCATACAATCAGTGTTACAATATCCAAAATTCTTTGGGAACTTTAGTATTTGCATATTTTAGATGTTTCCCTGCTTCAGATGATTGCAGTTCAGCAACAGCCTGGTAATCAGGTGTGCTGAAGCAGGGAACATCTAAAACATGCAGGGCGGGGTTTAAAAACACTGCCTTATTGCATATAAGTGTAAACACCTAGAGCTTTAATCAGATTACCCATAATGCATGTTTACACTGACTTTAACAGGACTTTGTATTGTTTCTAGTTCTGAAATGTTCTTACAAAACCGTTTTCATGTCCCTCCTCTCAGCCTGGGTAAAGCGTCTAAAGCCTCATTTTGTCTCCTCATATTTTTATAAAGGGACTGGGTTCTATTGCTGTTATTTTCACAGGATCAAGATGGATCCCACATTAAGGGCTTACTGATCAACTTCATTCATCACAACTGGCCGTCGCTGCTTCGCCACAACTTTCTGGAAGAGTTCATCACACCCATCATCAAGGTACATGGACTCAAAATGTCCCTTTTCCAGTTTTAGTTATTTTAAGCTGAATAACTGGCAGCTCCAGCAGTTTTGATTGGGTTAGAGTATACCCAATAAGGTGGAACAGGGATTTCTAGCAGGCCAACCACATTTATGACACCACTGCCACCTAGTGTCAAAAATTATGTAAGATATATTTCTTTTTATCATCTTTCCTCTTTTCTTTTTTTTCCCCCATTCTGCTTTATATTTTCCCCCAGTTTTCCTGAGCAGCGTTATCTCTATAAGTCCAGTGTGACAATCGTTTCCTTCTCTTCAGGCATCTTTCAAGAAAAGCCAGCTGTCTTTCTACAGTATCCCTGAATTCAATGCATGGAAGGACAACCAGCCTAACCACAAATCTTGGAAAATCAAATACTACAAAGGTTTGTTATAAACCCCTGTGTGGTAGTAGAACACAGACAAGTAAGCAGTGCAGTTAATGTCAAGAACACAGTTTCTGGCTGTTGAAACTTTAGCTTATTGCTGTAACTTCTTCTCTTGTGCTGCATTTATCCATCCAGGTTTGGGAACTAGCACATCACAGGAAGCCAAGGAGTACTTCTCGGATATGCAGAGACACCGTATTCCATTCAAGTACTCTGGCCCTGAAGATGACGAAGCTATTACTCTTGTAAGATGTTCCCATCCAGTTAAATCTGTCTCTGACATTCTGACAGAGACATAACTAGTTTTTTGTATATTTGATGTATTTTTAATATTTTTAGGCCTTTAGCAAGAAGAAAGTGGATGAGAGGAAAGAGTGGCTCACAAACTTCATGATCAACAGGCGCCAGCGCAGGGAGCACAACCTCCCAGAGGTGAAGTTCTAATGATTTGATCAATTTACTGGGTCTCATAGCTGTTTTCAGTGAAATGTAACATGTTTACATTGTTATCAGGATTACCTGTATGGTCAGACAACCAAGTCCTTGTCCTACAACGACTTTGTCAACAAGGAGCTTGTGCTTTTCTCCAACTCAGACAATGAGAGGTCCATTCCTTGCTTGGTGGATGGTAAGTGGAGTCATTTATGTGCTTTTAAAACCAACGTGACAAAAGTCTTAATAGGTGGACTTACATGCTGCTGTACTAAAGGGTTGAAACCAGGACAGAGGAAGGTGCTGTACTGCTGCTTTAAGAGGAATGATAAGCGGGAGGTGAAGGTTGCCCAGCTGGCTGGATCGGTGGCTGAGATGTCAGCATACCACCATGGGGAGGTGAGAGAGCCTACATTAACTCATTTTTCAACCATATTACAATATTTTCTCTCTAAGAATAACATCTATCATTAACTATTATTGTAGTTACAAATGTTTGATTTGTAAAATGGTCATTATTCTTAGTTTTTTTTTAAACAGTGATTTTTCTTCTCTCTTTTTTCAGCTTGATTTAGCCTTTTTTATTTTTTTTTGACCTGGCTTTCATAGTGATCAGTGTGGATTTTAAATAAAGGTTGATGAAATCGTGTCTCGTCACAATTTCCAGGTATCTCTGATGATGACCATCGTTGGTTTAGCCCAGAACTTTGTGGGAAGCAACAATGTCAACCTGCTGCAGCCTCTAGGACAGTTTGGAACAAGGTTGCATGGAGGCAAGGACTCGGCCAGCCCTCGATACATCTTCACCATGCTCAGGTCAATAAAAATTATATTCTATAGATTTTTTTTTTGATATCAATCTATATATCATGATATAAAACAAATCACTATTTTTGTCAATATGTAACATTTCCTGGTACTATTTGAAGGTATCAGAGGACATTCCTTGATATTCCAAAAATTCAATCTTCAGAAATAAAAAAACTTTGATACAATCAATATATTGCCCAACCCTAGTGTGAAGACGTTCCTGGTCCTGATTAACAGCCTGACGCCAACTTCTGGTCCTCTTATGCTTTTAGCCCCTTGGCTCGCCTTGTTTTCCCAGCAGTGGACGACAACCTGCTCAAGTACAACTATGATGATAATCAGCGCGTAGAGCCCGAGTGGTACATTCCCATCATCCCTACCGTGCTGGTAAATGGTTCTGAAGGTATCGGGACCGGTTGGGCCAGTAAGATTCCCAACTTCAACATCCGTGAGATCATCAACAATCTCCACAGAATGTTGAACGGCCAGGAACCTTTGCCCATGGTAAGAAGCGGGAGTGGCTGTCTGAAATGTCCCGCCTTGAGTTCAAATAAAGATTAATTAATTGTTCTTTGCCTGGCATAGCTTCCAAACTACAAGAACTTCAGAGGCACAATTGAGCAAGTGATGGATAACCAGTACATGAACAGTGGAGAGGTGGCCATCATTGATTCCACCACCATTGAGATCTCTGAATTGCCTGTCAAAACCTGGACCCAGGTCAGTCATTCTTTGAAGAGACTTGGAGTGTTCCTTCCTCTTGATCTGCATCATCTTCAGTACTTTCATGAACTTTGTCATTTGTTAGAGCTACAAGGAGAATGTTCTGGAGCCCATGTTGAACGGAACAGAGAAGGTTCCTCCTCTAATCACCGACTACAAGGACTATCACACTGACACCACGGTCCGCTTTGTCGTCAAGATGACGGAGGAGAAGCTGAGGGAGGCAGAGGCTGCCGGCCTCCATAAAGTCTTCAAGCTGCAGAGCCCACTCACCTGCAACTCTATGGTAACAGCTGCAACATAAGGTCAGGCGCAACAAATGACTACAAATCAAAAATATTTAACTACATTTCCATATATTCCCCATTTTAGGTTTTGTTTGACCATGTGGGCAGCTTGAAAAAGTACGAGTCTGTTCAGGATATCTTCAAGGACTTCTTTGAGTTGAGAATGAAGTACTATGTTCTGAGAAAGGACTGGTTGGCCGGCATGCTCGGAGCAGAAAGTGCCAAACTCTCAAACCAGGCCCGTTTCATCTTGGAGAAAATTCAGGGCACCTTGGTCATTGGTAAGATGTTAGTGTGACATTAAAGCCACACATCATATATATCACTGCTGTCAGACAGAAACTTTGTATCTCCTAAAGTGAAACTTTTTAGCAAATGAGGGGAAAAAAACACTTGGCTTTTGATGTACAGTGTGATCAGTGCAGTTCATTTGGGCAAGAAATCCAAACTGACTAATAACAAATGCAAGTTATTGTTTTTTTTTTTATTTCAGTTACCAGTTAAAAACAAAAATTTGGCAGCCTATGAGTAATTCTGATTCTGCACATTTTTATTTTACTCATTCAACTAATAAAATGACTGATTTCCATTTCTCTTGTAGAAAACAAGCCTAAAAAGGAACTGATTCGCATGCTTCAGCAAATGGGCTACGACTCAGATCCAGTTAAAGCTTGGAAACAAGCTCAGGAAAAGGTGGGAGTCTTTTTCAAATATTTGACGAAAACAATGGTAGAGTCAGCTAATACTGTATTACCTTTATTCCATTGTTTTTGTTTTGTTGTGTTCTTTTTAGAATGAGGAGGAGCTGGAGGATGAAGAGGAGGAAGGAGCAGAAAAAGAGGACAACAGTGGACCTGACTACAACTACCTGCTGAGCATGCCGATGTGGTTCCTGACCAAAGAGAAGAAGGAGGAGCTGTGCAGGCAGAGAGATGCTAAGGTGACTGAGTTTGATCTTCTGCATGATGGAATCCTGTAAAAAAAAAAAAGAACGATTAAAATAGGGCTGGGCGATATGGCCTCAAATCTATATTGTGACATAATCTAAAGTATGAGCGGTAACGATATCTATTGCAATATTTTCTTTTATTTATATATGTCGAAATGACTGTTTACGAACATTCTCACTTTTCAGATGCTTTGCAGCAGAACAAGAACTTAAAAAAAATGTAGAATGCCATTTAAAGAACATGTATTGTGCAAAATGCATTTAAAAAATATTCAAATCTTTTTCCAAAAAATTGCAACACAAAAATTTTTACAACATAAAGATGTATACATTTTGAATAAATTAAAAAGCTAAATCTTATAAAGAAAACACAAAGTTCAAAATTGTCCGCTTTCCTGGTTACTCATTTATAAATTTAATATCGCACAAAAATAAACCTGCACATACTTGAATAAAAAATGCTTGAAGTTCAACAGGTTTTTTTCCGGTAATTGGAAAACAACAAATGTTAAACTTGCAATATGTACTGTAATGACAAACACTGAACATTAATATTTCAGACCTGCCAACCTGTACGCATTTTTCGTAGCAGGAATGCAATTTGACCTCTAAATACGCTGGTATGACCCGCCCCTCTAAACTATGCAAAAAGCTGCGGACATGGGAGTTCTGTGGCGAATGTGCACGTGCAGTACTCATGTCTGACAACACGGTGCAGCAGCGTGGTGAAGCAGTTTCAGCCAGTCATTGTAGAAAAGCGGAGAATTGAGTCTACCCAACCTATAGCGTAACATCCCCGCTCCCCTCCTTCCTGCCCTATTCGCTCTCCGACTCCGTTCACTCGCTGCTGCGGTTGGCGCTTAAAAAGGTAAACCGTGTGTGTGTGTGTCAGCGGACCTGCCAGCTTTTGGCAAATGTGAACCGTTAGGCGTAACGTTACTTTCACTATGTAAACATTTGAGCCGAAGTCTAAGTGAAAAAAAGAAAAAAATGGCAATGTGTTTTTTTCTTAGCAAATCTATCAATCAAGAGAAAGATGAGGCAGTGGTGCGTGTGTGTGTATTTTAGCCTTTATATATGTCCATTGGAGATATAGAAGGCCTGTATATAAGGAGGAATGTGATTGTTTATACAGTTTAAACATGTAGCCAACAAATCTTTTGCAGCAAGTTTTGCAACCAGTGCCATGGCAGATGAGGGAGAGGAAGACAGGGAGGGACAGGGCAGCAGCAGACCTGCCAAAAAGAAGAGGATCCATGTTCCCCAGAAGTTTTTGATTAAATATCAAGATCAGTGGCCATGCTTGCGACCCTTTAAACTTCCATATCATGCATTGTGCACAGTGTGCAATTATGATGTGGACATAAGCCACCAGGGAGCTGCAGGTAGTGTATGAATTAGCCCCGGTGATGAATGGGGAAATTGACGCGCGGAAAGCAATTGAGTTTCAACAGTCTGAAAGAAAACCGCACAACACAAGTGGTACTCAAAATATTTTGACACGGTTGGCAGGTCTGATATTTATCCTCCTCGATGACAACATCAAAATGTGCAATCGCGGTAGGCTGGTATAGTCAAAATCTCTACCTTTGGTTAAATTTATATCATTTCTACCTTATACCTTTTATAATGCCCACCACTAGATAAAAACATAGAAGATTGGATTGGTTGTTTTAGTTAAGTTTAGATTTTCTGCCACACAGATGACAGAGCTGAACACCTTAAAGAAAAAGACTCCAGAACACCTGTGGAGGGAGGACCTTGCTGCTTTCACAGAGGAACTGGAGGTGTTGGCTCTTTCTTTTTTTCTTTCTTTCTGTCTGTCTGTCTGTTGTTTTACATGAATTGAGTCATAAATACACCTAGTTTCACATTTGTCAAAAGTTCTTTGGCTTTAACCTGACAGTTTTTTTTTCTTTGCTGTAGCGCATTGAGGCAAAAGAAAAGGAGAGTCTCACTGCCCCTGTGAAGGGGACAGGAAAAGGCAAAGCTCTGAAGGTGAAGCAGGAGACTTTGCCCACACCACAGGGCCGCCGGGTCGTCCCACGCGTCACCAGCACAATGAAGGCTGAAGCCAACAGAAAGGCTGATCTGAAGAAAGGAGAGGGCAAGAGGGGCAAGAAAGTCAAGGTAAATCTGTTTTAGTCTGCCGTTAGAGTACTTCTACAGCATGTTCTGGTGTTTCTCTATTATTTATTACAGCTGTTGGAACCCAACTGATTTATTCCTGTTTTATCTCTTCAATAGACTGAAGATGTGGTGATGAAGATGGAATTTGATGAGGAGGCAGAGAATGTGGAACCAGTTGAGCAAATGGGTTTGGCTTCCCGACTGGCCAAGAAACCTAAAGCAGAGGCCAAAGAGAAAGGTGAGAGGAAGTATGGAGTAAAAAAAAAACCAATCCGTTCATTAGTAGAGCTACAACGAGGAGGCTGATGATGATCTTTCCTGTTTTCTTTGAGGTTTGTTGATTACAATTTCAATTATAAACAAACATTTAAACAAAATCTGTTACAGGTTCCTTCATCAACATAGTATTTTAAATTTTACAGAAAACGAAGGAAATTGGATATTTACTTTTATGTTGAATGCATCAAAACAGTTCCCTAACTTTTAGTTTTTATTGAACACAAAAGATACATTTATATGCAGAAAATAATGAGAGTCTTTAGTTTAAATGGGCTTAATTGATGGGGGGGACCCCCATTTCAGTATTAGACCTGTTGATCACTAACTGGAGGCGACCAAGGGAAAACTAAACAATTCTGATCTATGGCTCATTTAGATCAGACTGCCTCCACAAATTAACCCAATGCAAGAAATTATCAAAACAGATGTAATATATGTTTTTTTATATAAATATAAAATTTTGTTTGTCTCCCAAGTTGTCTTCAAAACAATGCTTGTTAGTGCTAGTTTTGATGCTAAAGCTTGAAGAAGAGTCATTCACTAGCAGCTCAGGAAAAACCTCATCATCTGCAAAGTTCCCAAACACTCGGGGTTATGAGAAGAAATTTTTATTTTTATTTATTTCTAAGCTATTTTAAAACTAATTAAATATCTTTTTTGTTGTTCCACTGTAACCATAGATGCACATATGTCTGATAACTTCAACTTCCTGTTTGCAAGTTAATCAGACATGTTTATAAATGACTTCCTTGGTCATTACTGGAATATCAGTGACTCTGTTCACTTGTGGCCGTCTCGTCCTATTTTGACAATGTCATGCCTTTTAACAAGGTTCCTGTAGCCTTTGGCAGAGAATAAAGCACATCGCTTCACAGATGATTTACCATACTTTGGATAAGTGGGTTTTTCTCATATTCAAAAGATTAAATGGGTTGAAGTCAACCCACAATGTTTGTCCTCTGATCAATCTTCTCATATAGTGATAAACCTGTAACTGTTGTGAACCCATTAGTCCTGGATTGCCAAAATATGATCAAAAGGCGAGTAGGCAAACCGAACACAGCCGAATTACGATCCTCTAGTGTCCTTCTGATCTGAGGATGATGAGGGGGTATATCGACTATATCTAAATTTCTGTTTATAAAGATCCAATTTCTTGAAAAATCAAAGACGAAAACATTCAGCAGAAGCTCTTAAGTTTATATAGTTCAAAGTAATAAAAACCCACCCAAGGCCTTTATACAGACTTTAAATTTAGGTCAACTCCGAGAAGGAATGATTGAAATAAAGGCAAATCTTAAAAAAATATTTTCTGTCACTTGTACAGAAAGGATGGAAAACACCTTGATGTCCAAAATCGATATAAGCATGAAAGAATCAAAGATTTTATTTTTAATCTACATCACCCTGCCCCAAGTGGGACTATAACCCCATTTAAACCAGACACTAGCGTGTGTCCTCAGTGATCCGATCATCTCCAGACTGCACTAAATACAAGTATCAACACACTCCAGATCATTCATTTTATATGCAATTTTAAATGAAGAAAACTTTCTTCAATATATCTTAAGAGTTTGTCGTGGAAATAACTGCACAAGCAACTCTGATAAATCTCAGCCATGTTGATCTTTTGGACAAAACCGTAGTTCAAGTGATTTAGGGGCTGTTTACACGACAACGTTTTTCAGCAAAACGGAGGTTTTTCTCTCCGATTCGGCCTCTCGTTTACACGGGAAAAGGGGGGGGGGGGCGTTTTGGCCCCGTTTCCCAAAAGCTGCGAAAACGCAGCTTTTGGGAAACGGCTTCCAGGGTGGAGAGTTTTGAAAGCACTGAGGGATTCGTTGTCATGTAAACGCAAGCCGGAGACTTTTGAAAATGATGACGTCACTGCCAGCCACCTACGGACATGTTGCACTTGCGCCCCCGCCTTTCTACAGAAAAACAACAACAATGGCGGATCCAGGTATGCTGTTGCTGCTGATGAAGCTTCTGAAGTTATTTGGTCTCTCTGTAAGCAAAACTTAGAGATCATCAGGCTTCTATGCGATCGCCAACGGAAACGCATACAATACGTGCGCCAAATAATCAATATGCCTTTATTTAAGCGGAGGAGAACTACAAGAAGACCGCCATTCTTAGTTTTAATGAAATGTTTCTTTTCCGGGTTGTGAGGGGGAAACCTTGGAACACTGCATTCACGGGGCCCACTGCCATCTAAAGGCCGGGCATATGTACTACATCGTTTTCCATCGCAAGCCCTGTCTTGTAAACGCAGTGCGTTTTCACCCGCGTTTTCAAACAAAAACGGCAACGTTGTCGTGTAAACAGCCCCTTAGAGTATGTGCAATGTTCCAGAAACCATGTTTATTGCTCAGCTAACAGCCCATAAACAGCTGTTTATGTCTAAAAGAAATCACCTGTGCACCTCAGGGAAGCAGAAAGCCATGGATTACTAATTAGATTTTCATGGACTTGGATCAAATTTGAAATGTTCTAGGACATTGGGGTGATTTTTATTTTTGCCTCACAAAAGAAATATACTCTGATCAAAGGTTGGATTTATTTATTTTTGCTAAACTAATTTATTTTAAGGCTCCTGGACCAGAAATCTTGACAAATAAATTTAGTTCCTTTAAGTAATGAGTGAATGAGCCAACCTGTTCTGTTTGTTGCTTCACTCTCAGCCCTGAGTGTTGAGCAATTGTTTGTTGGCATGTAAAGCAGGTAGCTGGGACGTGATCTCATTCATTACAGTCAGGTGTGACATGGAGTCTGAACAGGGTTGTAGAAACAGCTGGCTTTCTTACTGTGATGTGCACATTCAAGCTATCCTGACCAAAGTCTAATTGCAAATGTTTCCAAAGGTGAAAAAAAAAAAAAAAGTCACACATAACAATTTAAAGTGGTCACTATAAATTTATTTTCATATTTGCCCAAGCATTTAAGAAAAACACATATCACTTTTGACTTAGGAATACTGAACAAAGTGAGGGGGTAATGCAATGCTCGCCTGCTTGGTCCTGAGATGTACTTCACAACAAAAATAGTTTCCTTTTGACTACTACTAATATATAATATTACTATCGAAATGGGCATTCCTGTAAAAATATGAAACATCTTTCCAGCCGTCTCAAAGATTGGGAAGCAGACCACTCTTCAGTTCAAGCCTGTTGCCAAAAAGCCAAAGAAGAATCCGTGGTCAGATGAGGAATCTGAAGGCTTGTCAGGAAGCGAAATGGAGGCAGAAGAAGTAACGGCCCCCAGAGAGCGGATAGAACGCAAAACTAAAGGTGAGTCTGCTTCATAATGTTCACCACTAATCCCTGAGAACAGTTGGTTATAATGCATAACTGTATCAGTGAAAGTTTAGCTCATGTAGATCCTAATCACCTAGCATTGAGAGCATGTAGATGTGACTCTTATCTCCAGCTGGTTGCAGCAGACTCTTTGTTTTCACAATGACTAGTTATTTCTGCCTTTTTGTTTAGAATGCTTCTGCAAATGAGTGCCTTTCTAAACTGCCCCCCTCTGTTATGTAACACTCAAGCTACGGTGAAGTACAGCCTGTCTGACAGTGAAGATGAGTTTGATGACAGGGGAAAGAAGAGCTCCCCAAAGAGGAAAGCTGTTATCAGTGATGATGATGATACAAGCTTTGCCCCAGAAGCCAGCGTCGTGTCAGACAGTGACGGCAACTCACAAGCCCCACCCCCTAAAGCTCCAGAGCCCACGTATGTAGGAGGAAACGTTCAAGTTTTCACACGGAACATTTTTTTCCCCCTCTTCTCTCACCTGCCACTCTTTCTTTCTTTTCTGTTCAGGAAGAAGGCGCTAAAGAGCAAGACGACTGTTAAAAAAAATGAAAGCAAGTCATCTGGTAAGTATTTGTGCCGGATACTTCTGTCTTGTTAAGCTAAAGATGATAAGGTTATTTATTTGATCTTTGTTGGATCTTGCAGCTTCGTCCGATGATCCAGCGCCTGTATCAAAGCGTCCGACCCAACGTAAACCCAAAGAGGCGGCGCCCAAAAAAGCTGCTCTGACCAAGAAACCAGCTGCCTCCAAGAAGAAGGCATCAGGTATCAGATTGTTTACAAAACCATCAGAGACCAATGAGACTTGATACATTATGATTCCCACTTATTGAACTTGTTCATGGCAAGGCAAGTTTATTTAGGAGCTGTACATGATTAGGGAAAAAATAAAGGCAGCAATAAAATAACGAAAACAGAAAACACAACAACGAAGGCATAAAGAACATTAAAACATACAACAGTTATGACATTCCAGCTATTAGTAATCAGTTCATCAAAGGCAGCTCTAAACAGACGGTTTTTAGTCTTGATTTAAAGGAACTCTGTTTCAGCAGCTTTGCAGTTTTCTGGAAGTTTGTTCCAGAATAGAGGATAGAAACTGAAAGCTGCTTCTCCATGTTTGGTTCTAATTCTTTGGATGATTAGTAGACTAGAGTTGGGAGACCTGAGTGGTCTAGCGGGTTGGTATAATGACAATAGATCTTCAACAAACTGGTGCTAAACCATTCAATGATTTATAAACTAGTAGAAGTATTTAGAAGTCTATTCTCTGAGCTACAAGGAGCCAGTGTAAGGACTTTAGAACTGGGGTGATGTGCTCTACTATCCTGGTTCTACTGAAGAACACGAGCAGCAGCGTTCTGGATCAGCTGCAGCTGCCTGATTGACTATTTAGGCAGACCTGCGAAGACGCTGTTGCAATAATCAATCTTACTAAAGATACAGTAAATGCATGGATGAGTTTTTCGACATCAGTCCTTTTATCCTAGAAATGTTCTTCAGGAGGTAGAGCCCAATTTTTTTTACTATCCGCTGAACGCAACAGAGCATGCACGTCTGTGATTGGTCAGCCAAGATCCTTTCACCCTAACGGTGCTCTATAGTCGATGTAATTAGTAGTCAATGCAGCTTTTGGCCACCAGATGCTTTATATTGCAAGGCCAGTTTATCTAATATGGGCTTTTGGCAATTTTGAACACCAGGATGTGTAGAGAACAACAAAAAAGACCGCTGTGTTTTTGTTTCCATGTGTTTTTAGAGGATTCTATGAGCTACAGTGCTAGAAAAAGCTTTTTAGCTCAATCAGATCTCACTCTGTCGGCCATTGCTCCTTGAGTGGATGTGCGTTTACAAGCTGAATATGTGAATACATGTGGATGCAAACTTGCTGATGGAGAAGCATAAACTAGGCTTTAGTGTTTGGATGGGTTCAAAGTCACTTGATGACATTGTAATGTAGAGTTCACATGTCACATGACAACGACCAAACCTCTTTTTATTGGGATCTTATGTGTCAGAGCAACACAGGGTAGATTATAATTGTAGAGTGGATGAAAAATACTACATTGCCTTAAAGATTTTTATTTTTATATATATATGTATGTATGTATGTATGTATGTATGTATGTATGTATGTGTATATATATATAGAGATATAGAGATATAGATATAGATATATAGATATAGATATAGATATATATATCTATATATATATAGATATATATAGATATAGATATATGTATATGTGTATATATATGTATATATAGATATATGTATATATATATATGTATATATAGGTATATGTGTATATGTATGTGTATATATATATGTGTATATGTATGTGTATATATATATATGTGTATATATATATGTATATGTGTATATATATATATATATGTATATGTAAAGAAGTATAGTGTACCTTTTTGTTTATCCCCCATGTACTTTGATACCCCCTGAATAAAATTCTGTCCCATGTTAAAAGTTCAGTTTGTGTGAATACCTTTCTGATGCATTGTATTTAACAGTGATTCATATCGTTGATTATAAATGCCAGGATGTAGTTTTGTTAGTTGAAGAGATTTAAATACTTTGTGTAAACTTCATGATTCCTTATTTTTCCCCCAGATGAGAAGCAGCCATCTATCCTGGATGCTCTCTCCAAACCCAAGCCTACCTCCAAGACTGCTGCCAAGAAGGTTCCGACATTTGACTCCAGCGATGCGGAGGATGATGGGAACGTTCCAGCAAAAACGGCAAAACCCACTTTGAAGCGGAAGCAGACAGTCAGCGACGAGTCAGACAGCAGCTCAGACGACCTCATGTCACGCCTCAAGGCTAAACCACTTGCTGCTGGAAAGGTTGGTTTGAAGCCCTAAAGGTTTCGATTTTTTATTTTATTTTAATTCCTTATTGCAAAATTGTAACCATATAAATATATATCTTTTTTCTGTGTGTAGAAAACCAAGAAATGGAACGAAGATGATAGCTTCCAGATTTCAGATCTGGAGGAGGCGGCTCCTGTAGCTGTGGCGCCACGGGATAAACCCTCACGTGCTCGGAAACCCGTCACCTACGACCTGGACTCTGACTCAGATGAAGACTTCTGAAACATTGTTTTAGGATTTTGTTACTACAGAAACAGAGCTTTTAGTTAAACAAGCATCCCATTTAATACAGCATTGCTTTTATTACCAGCAGCTGCTTCGGCGTTAAATAAACCATACAATTAATCTCTACGTTACTGTAGACTTTATGAAGATTTAAAGCTTTTTGTGAGATGCTGAACTTTTAGTTTCAAAGTTACTAAACCTGTTCTTAACTGTTTTCCTCTTGTTTGTATCGTTTTCTTGTAAATATTTCAGTGGTTGCGCATTATCTTTGTAAAAAATAAAGTTCGTACTGAGTTTTGTAATCTTGTGTGAGGACTTTCCTTGGCCAATCGATCTGGTTCCTAGCAGTGATGTTTGTGTGAAGGAGGGCGGAGCTTCAGTTACAAATGGTTAGAAACCAGATTACACTGGAAAATCTAAATGACCTGCTAAACTTCCATGAGCTCTCGCTGTTGGCAGTGTGATATTTCCACTGGATGAGTGGAAATATAACTTTCATAGCATTAACTGAAAAATCTATAAGATCTATTTTGCAGACTTGTTATGCTGTTTGGGAAAATAGAGCATTTGATGCTTGTCTTTTTCCAAGTCTTTACTAGTATAGAAAAATCTAAGTTGGGTGGGCAGAAAAAAAGTTTCCAGGTGGGTTTTACAGGTACATCTAAAAAAATTTAAATATAAAAACAATCAATACTTTTTGTTGCTCATTTAAGAAAGTGAAACTTGTATCGGTTCTAAACAGCAAAATAATTAAAGCCTTTGATGTCTTTTTATGACTGGCTCACAAATAATAAAACCCCAGACTAGAATATTGTATATAATATGTTGTATATAATCCGTTACATATTAGAAGCTTATGGTATTACCTTCTAGTCATCTAATTAACTACTAACACCTGCAGAGGTTTCCTGAGCCTCTAAAGGGTCATGGGGAAGACTGCTGACTGGACAGATTTCCAGAAGACACACTGACCCCTCCACAAAGCAACCACAAAAGGTCATATATATATATATTATTTTTTTATTTTTTTATTTTATTTTTTCCAAGATCAATAAAACAGTTTACTGTTTTATTGTTCACAAAGGGTTATAACAAGCAGCAATGAGCTGTTTAGTAGTCTGCTTATTGTAGCTTGAACCTAAAACACCTAAAGAGTTTCATTTCACAACTATGGCCAGATTTCTTTTTTTTGTACTGAAGGGGAAAATGTTAGCAGCCTTCTTTCAGCCAGCTGACCTACAGTGTGCAGCAGCCAAAAGAAAACCCCTTTATTCTGGCACCTTCTCTGAAATTTCATGAAAAGGGCCGTTTGAAAACCGTTGCGTTGTTGATGCTGATGGCAGTTGAGCACCGCTTTAGCTGAAACTAAAGTGTTCTGTATTTAGGGTCACTGAGAGACTTCTGGTTCAGTGTTTATCACTGAGCACAACAAACCATGAACAATTAACTGCTAACTGTAAAAGTAACGGGATTTCCAGCTATGTCTATAATTAATTGTATTTATGCTTCACCTACTGTACGTCATATGTTCTCGCGTTATCCCCCCTGTGATCAGGGAAACTGGTGGTACATGAAACAAATCCTTCCTGCCATTTAGGAAGCGCTTTGAAATGTTCATCAGGAGTTGCCTTTCTTGGGTAAACATCGTCTCTTGCCTGGGACTCTGGATGCAGATTAGGGCACGGAAGGAATTTCCTAAAACGGTTACCGCCCGCTCAATTAAAAGTCATGACAAACCTCATGCTTAAGCCATTTGGAGGGACCAGCGGAGGACCGGACTGTGTGGCGTTACTGACCGTCTTGCTTCGGGTTTATTCCGGAACCTTGAAGGCTTTTCAGAGATCTTTCATGTATGGAGGTATGGAAAAAAGGCACGAGGCAGGACCTGTTTTGTCATCTGGTGACTAGTAGGAGGTACTGTAAATGAGATGGCATTTTTATCTCTACAGCCAGAATGCAGGTTTTGTAAGCAACAGGTGGTAGGGAAACCCAGTGAGTGCATCATTTTAAAAAGAAGATTGAAATTTGAGGAGGAAATACATTGATCATGTTGCTTTTTTGGCCTAAGTGTACTAGACCAAGGGAAACTGTAATATCAAATGTCATAATGGCTGCTACTTTAGTTTAATATTACATTTGAGTGGATTAGCTGTTGGATTTAGATTCTGTAACAATCTCAGATTATTTCCTTTACTCTAAAGCAAAGTAAGACCAAAGGAGGTTGAATAAAAGCCAGTCTTATTTTCTTACATGTGTGAGTTGGACTTCTTCTAATCCATGGTTTTGTTTTTGGTTTTAGGTCAATTAACAATGAACAATGAACCCTGAAGTAACCTTTGAGCCACAGTTTCACTTTGACTCCTGAAGAGTCCACTGAACGTCCACTTTAGTTTCTTTTTAAACCAGAGACAGTTTTCACTCTGTGAGGCTCAGGTGAACAAATCTTCAGATTCCCTGAGAGATCCCTGACGGCACTGCAGCCATGGGCGAATGGGGCTTCCTCGGCGGCCTCTTTGACAACCTCCAGGCCCACTCGCCGATGCTCGGACGCTTCTGGCTCTTCCTCATGCTTGTGTTTCGGATACTGATCCTGGGAACCGTGGCCAGCGACCTGTTTGAGGACGAACAGATGGAGTTTTCGTGCAACACCCTCCAGCCGGGCTGTAAGCAGGTGTGTTATGACATGGCTTTCCCCATCTCCCAGTACAGATTCTGGGTGTTTCATATCGTTCTGATTGCAACGCCATCCATGCTTTTCCTCATGTATGCTACACATCATCATAACAAAAAAGCCTCACGCCCCAAGTTGAGACGAAGCAGCATTCATGACTACAGAGAAGATCGCCGTTTGAGGAGGCTGTACATTGTAAATGTGATGTTTCGGATCGTGGCGGAGGTGGGCTTCTTGGTGGGCCAGTGGTGGCTGTACGGCTTCAAGGTGGAAGCCCAGTTCCCCTGCAGCCGCTTTCCTTGCCCCTACACAGTCGACTGCTTCACCTCCCGCCCTGCAGAGAAAACTGTCTTCCTCTGTTTCTACTTTGCCGTGGGGGTCATATCAGCAGTGGCCAGTTTTGCAGAGCTTCTCTACAGCTCCATGAAGTGGTTTTGCTGCAGCCCGATACCCCTTGATCTGGAAGACGCCGCCTGTCAGAATCTCCAGAACTTCAGGCAAGATGAGTTAGGCAAGAAGCTAGAGGGAAAGACAACGTCAGACAGCGCAGCCAGCAGTGTGAGGCTAAAGAAAGGATCACTGAGAAGCAGCAAGAAGGTCTCCAGCATCAAGGGCAAGAGAGGGAAATATGTGAGCACCAGGATACTCATGGTGTGAGCGGCCCCACCACCAATTTCCTGCTGAAAACTATTTTTCTAATGCTGTATGTCATTTCATCTTAAAATTCCCAGTTCTCATGTGTGACAGAGTTTCACTGATGGGAGACATAATAAGGAAACGCTTGGAGCGAGATCAGGAAACGGGTTAAAGACAAGACTGATAAGTAAGGCCTGGTTGTCTTACTGGGCTGATGAATCACTACCAAAGTTAAACACTTGACGAAAGAGGAAATCTGACAAAGAACCTTGATAGACCTGTTTAACACTTCTGTGATTGCTGAAGAACTAAATCTGACACTCCCTTCTGAATGGAAAAATCCATCTTCAAGTATGCTTTTATAAAGTATTATCAGTATCTATCAGTGAAAATTTCTCAAATTAAAACCTTTAAAATTCAAAATAGAAAGAAAATGTAATTTGAAGAAATCTTACATTTTGTGAATTCTATGAAGTTTTCCACTTAATGAGAAGTTGTTGTTTTCCTTTTAAAGGTTCATCGGTCATGTGTCAGATAGTTTCTTTTGAAATATACATTTCCAGTTGAATACTTGACGTTGACGTCCGCTCTTAGCATACATTTGGTTGGAGTGTTTGGAATAAAAAAGCAAAGTAATTTTATTTCTCTTTAGAATTTTATAATACAGTATTATTGTCTCCATTGTGCTTTAAATTCATAGTAAACATAATTTTGAACAGTTTTGGAGTTAAAGCACAATGCATACTGGAGAAAGAACCTAATGCTGGGTAATAGGCTACCTGAGTCAGTGTTCTCACATTAGTCATATTTTGCACTAGCATTTTTATTTATTTATTTTTTTGTAGAATGGTTCACACATTATTATTATTGATATTTACAAATGTTCAGGAGTTTGAATTTGATATGAAAATAGACTGTTTTGTATTTTAGATAAAAGTGTAAACGGTTCTGGGTCAATTCGCCGCTTTGCCATTTCATACCTGTGTATCGCCACTTAAAGTATGGCCTATGAGTTCATTCTTTCTTGTAAGTACGATAAGTACTTCTAAATCATGGAAATAAAACTCCTACAATCTGATATGTAATTTACATGAGTTTAATAAAATTGACTGAACATTTCTTATTATGCTTCATTTCAATTCAGTTTATTTATATAGCGCCAATTCACAACAGATGTCATCTCAAGGCACTTTACAAGAAGTCATTTCAATACATTTATACAAACATTCCAATCAGTTAAAAAGTTTCCTATTTAAGGAATCCCAGCATATTGCGTGAGTCATTGGCGTGAGGTTGGGCAGACTTTCCAACCACAGCAATCCTTCAGCAATCCCTCATACTGAGCAAGCATGTAGCGACGGTGGAGAGGAAAAACTCCCCTTTAACAGGAAGAAACCTCCAACAGAACCAGGCTCAGTAGGAGCGGCCATCTGCCACGACCGTCTGGGGGTTTGAGAAGACAGAGCAGAGACACAGAAGGAACAGAAGATCTGATATAAGAGAACTTTCTATGTTACAGAAAGTAAAAAGTTGATAACAGGACACAGTGGATGTTCAGTTACTTGGTTTGAGTAGCTTTTTCTTCTAATAAATTAAATCAATTAAAATCTTCCTTTATATTTACTTAAGTGATATTTGTCTCATATAATAGTTTGATGAACAGAAACCTTTAAGTATGACAGAAAAGCAAACGCAAAACCAGAAGAAATCTGTTAGGGCGAAGCTCTTTTTCATGGCCCTGTAAATGACAGTAAAACCATCTACATGTATATATAAAAATTAATCCCAAGACTGCAGCTGTAGGGTAGCATGCATAATAAACTGATTGAGTTTACAGGAATCCTTTGCCTCCTATAAGAAGGAAGTGGGTGATTCCACAAGCATAGACAGATTGAACAAAGGTGACATGGATGGGCGGCCTGCCAGGAAAAACCTCCTTTCCTATCCAGAAATAAGTTCAAAGAAAACACTTTTTCCTTGACTTGTTTGGCCTTAATAGACAAAAAAAAACTCTATCACAAATCAAAGGCGTCTTTTTTTGCCAAATTGATTGGCACGGGCAGTGAAATGTTACAGTTTATGATTGCTTTACTTCTCCTGGAACATGGTTAGACTTCATGTGACGTCGTGGTGAGTTCAAAGACCACCTTTTAATCTTATCTTAATCGTTCAGAGCCTTGATAAAATATTTACCGGTGTACCCCTTGAGCTTTTTTTCACGTTACATCCACAGATTCTAATGTGTTCCATGATAGATCAGCAGAAAACAGCGCATAAATGTTAGGTGGGATGAACATAGAAATATAGAAAAACAGAAATAAAAGGATACTTAAAAAAAAAATCTGAAGAGTCTGATGTGCATTTGTATTCAGGCGCCTTGTGTCAACATGTGTAACTTTCTTTCATTGCAATTAAAGCTGAAAGCGTTTCAGGGAGTGCCTCCACCAGATTTGTGTCTGGGGAATTAAGTTTTCGCACATTTTTCTCTCAAAATCATTAAGACTCTGTGAAACTTGGTGGAGAAAGTCTGTGGCAGGGACGTTGCTAGACATGGGGCTCTACTGGGGCACAGGCCCCCCACTGTCCCGATCACAATTTTTGGTAAAAGGATGTGCCATGTTGGTGACATGGACAATGTTATATTTGCTCTATTTCGCTTTACCAAGCCTGTCAGCGTCCATTTCAAACATCTGAAAAAATCCGAAAATAAAATGGCAACTAATTAAAGATATAGAAACCAGATTTATAGAAAACAACTATTTATAGCCTATAAACTCCTGCAAACTTGAATTTGTTTTTAGATCTGTTAACAGCAGTAGCAGTAAAGTATCATTGTCCTGCCCCATTCTTGTAAATGGCACAACAGGCAGAACAGTCATTTAGAAACATTATTTCAATACGTCGATTAGTTGTGCTTTACATCTTTGAAACCGCAGCAGGAAATGTTGGTGAAACTAGAGCTACCTGCATTATAAGCATTTCCTGTCCAACGTCTCACCTGCTCTATTTTCCTCTTTTCTTCCATCCTCTCCATCCCCGTCTCTCTCCTTCTCTCTCTTTCTATTGGCCTGTTTGCTGTCAACCAAAGGTGAATCATACTGAGGGGGTGCAGATCTCAACAGCCTCCAGATCGTTATTGTCAAAATGTTCATGCCCTGCCGTTTCAAAGGAATAGAGTTGTGTGTGACATACCATTTTCTACAAAATAACGCATGTTCTCCGGGATGCTGGTGTGACTTTCATACGTGTATAATCTATTTTAGGGTTAATGGAGATGGGATGATGTAGTGAGAATTTATTAATTGTAGGTCTATTTAGAGGTTTTGAAAAGAAGTAGACATAAACAACCAGGGTGGAGTTATTTTTGGAAAAAGAAACATGTTAATATTACCTAAATATTTAAAAGTTGCCTCGTCTGTCTGTGTCTACAGCGATGCGCGTTCCCGCGACAGAGCAGGCAGCGTAAGACCTATAGAAGCTCCGTCCAGCATGGATTAAAACACGACATCTTTCTGCTGCTGCGTACCGTCACAGAAAGTTTTAGTGATAGCCTATGCACCGGATCGTCACCCCTACCAGAGAGAATCTCTGCTCTGCTGCACGTCACACTGCGCGAATCTCTATAGAATAATATTTCGCTCGCTGGGGCAAGCATTATGTGATTTTATGTGATTTTACAGATTAGTTTGAGATAATTCTCAATTGTATTTAGGTCTGGACTTTGACTAGACCATTCAAACCCATGAATATGCATTTCATCGTAACTCTGGCTGTGCTTTCAGGGAAGCTGATCCTCCGTACCATTCTCAAACATTCCCACGGCATGATGCTACCACTGGCATGTTTTAGCAATGGGATGTTTAGGATGATGTGCAGCATTAGTTCTCCACCACTCAGAATTTTATATGTAGGTCAAAAAGTTCAGATTTGACCTCATCTGACCAGAGCACCTTCTTTCCCATGTTTGAAGAGTCCTTCGGGAAATATGCAAATTGACATTCTTCAAGATCTCTTACAACAATGACTTTCTTCTTTCCCCTCTTGGACCAGATTTCTATAGTTAACAAAACCTTCTCCCTTCTTTGCAGCTCCACCAGAGTACTTTTCTGATCAATGCTTTCCTTGCTCACTTTGTCAGTTTAACTACACGGCCATTTCTCGTTAGGTTAGCAATCGTACCACACACTCTCTGTGTGCAGATGATGGATCGAACAGACCTCTGTGAGATGTTCAAAGCTTGGGATGTTGTTTTGGAACCTAACCCTGCGACAAAGACACAGTTAGTCACTCTTTGCTAATAGGTGACCTCTGAAGGTTACAAAGAATTTTATTTAAAGGCATCAGAATAAAGAGAGCCAAATTCACTGCAAATCTTTAGAATTTTTATTTTGAAAAGATTTTCCTAGACCATGCATAATTTGCCTGCCACTTTATAAACACGATCTCGTCTGTGTTAGTCTGTCAAATAAAATCTTAAACTAAATTGATGTTTGCAGTTCTAACTTTAAAATGAGTAAAATAAACAGACTGCTGAAGTACAGTCGTGTCTATGATTGGTTCCAGTTTCAATAACTATCACCCATTTCTGTGACAGATCATCTTTCTCAGCTGGCAGATTGATTTAAAAAGGGGGTGTTGCTTACATTCAACAGCAGGTGGCAGCAGTGATCCAAAGATAAAGCAGCTCAGTTGGGTTATGGAGCCCTAATCCTCTATGTGATGACTTAATTTTCTGCCACATTATTCCAGTGACAGACTGTCTCCACACTTTCTCACTGCTCTAACGACCTTTTCCCCCGAGAATCAAAATATAATAAATGCATCTGAGCAGGAGTGGCACAGGCTTAACTCATCTAGCCTGTCCCACTTTGCACCTGTAAGGCTACTACATAAACCGAGATCGTTTCTCTCTTTTCCATCATTTCTGCAGTATTTGGTGTCCCGATTAAACAAAAAAAAAAAAAAGGATTGTGTTCTGAGGATTTAAGCAGTCACAGATCCAAGTGGCTCTGAATGCACAGTAATCTAAATACCCTCCAAAGAAGCTTATTTTAGACTCCAGAATTCCTCCAAGACACACACATGCACACACACACGCACACCAGCACACACAGTCCTCCTGTGGTTCCCTGGACGCATCATATATGCAGATTGCAAAGCGGTGCAGGCTCTTTGATGTGCATAGAACAGAATTCTAGATGTGCTTTATATAACCACTCGAGAGGAAAGGAAGGAAGAGTCGAAGAGGATTACCGTCAAAACTTTTCCTGTTTCCTTTTGTCTGCCTGCCTTTCTACCTTTTCATGTCTGCCTTGTCAAGCTGGATGCTTGCCTGTTTCTGTCGTTCTGGATCTGCTCTGTGAGCGTCATCTCCTCCTTACTTTCCATGCCTTCTTCATACTTTGCCTTCCCTTAATGCGGTGAGGCTCTGCTGCTGGAAGCCTCTCTCTATGAAATGTAGGTCATCTGTTTTCTGCAGCTCCCTTCACACCAACGTGGAGGAGGAGATGGAAGTGATAACATCTTTTTCTGTGTTTCTTCCTCTCCGCCTCCTCACTTCTTTTGCCTGCACTTTGAATGAGACACTTCAGGGGCTCCCTGCGCTCTACCTGTGTCCCCTGTGTGCTCCACGGAGTCTGTCTCTGTACACACCGAGCTGAGTGACAGCTCTATTTGGAGTGTCTCTGCTGTAGCACAGGTGCTTGCCCTGTCATGCGGGGGCAAAATCTTGCTGAGATGCCTTCATTTTGATGGGGGGGTTTATATTTAAACGTCTTTGTTTGTTCATTCCCTCCCTCCAAATATGGCATCAGCATCAACTTGGCTGTGATTTTGTGTATTTCTAATCAAATAACAACCAAATCAAATTGTTTTTGTTTATTAGAATCAATGATTAAAGTTTCATAAAGAAATCTGGATCCAATTTCATCGTTTTTAGTTGAATATAAATGTAACTTTGCTACTGGGTAACATATCACTTCCCTGTTTCTCCAACAGGACACCTAAGTCTTATCCTATAACATTTCCCAAGGTAGGAGCATACAGAGAGAGCGATATCTGACCATTCCCCTTTGCACCTTCTTACTAGGTCAAAGGTCAATAGTTTTTATAATGCAAACATTTATTTATGCCCTCAATCCAGGTAAAGAAAATTAGTTTGGAGCCACAAAAGATACTCAAACCTTTAAAAAAAAGTTGTTGTTTTTTGTTGTACTGTAAACAATTGCTTTTGCATATTGGTTTTCATTTTGTTGATTAAATAACCGCAATTTTATTTCCATTTTAGGTATTAAGAAAAGTGTAAACATTTTCATTTCAAAATCACGACATGATGACAATACGTTTCATCATTGAAACCTTTGTATTTGTGAAAAACAAAGTCAGACATGCACATGGTTTGTGATCTAATGACAAAAGAAAAAGAGTGTTGTTTGTGTAAATCTGTTGTGGAAGATTTATGACAATAATACATTAAAACATATAGAAAAGAAAGCTAAAACTAGCGCCTTTCTTATTACTTTAATATTTAAAAAGATTATGCAATTGTTTTTCATTTACGGCCAACATCCTGAAGACCTGGTGTGAAGCTCCTAACACGGTGTTTACCAACACTGGTCCTCTAGGCACACTGCCCTGCATGTTTTAGATGCAGCAAAAGCCTGTTAATCAGCCATGAATTGAAATCAGGTGCTGCAGCAGGGAAACATCTAAAATATCCAGGGCAGTGCGCCTTGAGTAGCAGGGTTGGGAAACACTGCTCTAACTCATCCAGAATCTTGTCTCCTCTCCTATGCTCTCCACTCTTCGGGTCACCCCAAAGCTCTTCTATAGGATTCACATCTGAGGACTGAGAAGGACAGAGAAGAAGTCAGCTTTCTGTAAAGTGAATCGTATTTCTGTTCATTTTGTATGTTTGGTCACTATACCCAATGAAGACTCATTTTCAGTTTTCTGGTTGTTTTTATGATTGTGTGCATTCCAACGATGATCCAAGGGCCTTTTGAAGAGAAACAAACCCACAGCATCACAGATCCTCCACCATACCATGAGGTGTTTTTCCACATAGTCATTGCTCTGTTTTATGCCAAATCAACCTCATTCATAACCTCATCATACGAAAGCACACAATTCCATCTAAAGTCTCCAAAGAGTTTAGAAAACTTTACATTTGGGGTGGTAAGACAGATAAGGCTTTTTCCTTGAATCACTTTCAAGCACTCGGTTGCTATGGGAACTTGATGACCTTAAGATGCCACATTTTGCTGCAGTTGTTTTAAATAGAAGTACTTTCTTAATCCCATAAGGGAAATTTCTTTGTTGCAGCAGTGTCACTTCACTTCATAGCCTTGGACAGTGTTTCCTACCTTGAACCTTAAGGCAGACTGCTCTGCATGTTTTAGATGTTTCCCTGCTTCAACACAGGATTCAGAGGACTGCAGTTCACCAAAAGCCTGTTAATCAGCAATCAATTGAAATCAGGTGTGCTGAGGCAGGGAAACATCTAAAACATGCAGGGAAGTGTACCTTGAGGAGCAGGGTTGAAAAACACTGGCCAAGGCCATGGGTCCATCTCCAGTCTTCAGGGACTGCCAGCTTTAGATGTATCTCTGGTCCAACACAGCTCATTCAATTGGTCCAACTACCTCCTCAACATTTCAGAAACTTCTGCAGAGGCCTGCAAGTGAAGCATCATTAAATTCAGATGTGTTGATCCATGGAAAGAACTAAAACATGCAGGAGACCTGCCCTTGAGGACTGACTTTGGACACCGCTGGCCAAGAGAAACAGAAAGTAAAGGATTACTAATTAGCCCCCAGGTTCAATTCAAGTCAGTTTATTTATATAGCGCCACATTAACACATGTCCTCTCAAGGCACTTTACAAGAAAATCATTTCATTTCAGCCATACAAAACCAATTAACTCTTCAGTTCATTATTCCAATCAGCTTAAACATGTTCTATCTAAGGAAACCCAGCAGATTGCATTGAGTCATTGACTTGCAGCATTCAGTCCTCCTGGACCAACATGTAGCAACAGTAGACAGTCGCCTGCATTGTGTCATTGAATTCACAGCAATCCCTCATACTGAGCAAACATGTAGCGACAGTGGAGAGGAAAAACTCCCCTTTAACAGGAAGAAACCTCCAGCAGAACCAGAACCTGGATCAGTACTAGCGCCCATCTGCCACAACCGACTGGGGGTTTGAGAAGACAGAGCAGAGACACAGAAAGAACATAAGAACTGATGTAAGAGGACTTCTGAACTTAAACCTCAAAACCAATTCTTCAGCCAAAAAATATGTTTTTGTTTGTGTTTTTTAGGGTTTGTTCTGGTTTTGTATCGGGATTATTTCCTTGTTTAGGTCCTGCCATATCTGTCCATTCCTTTGTGTTTAGTTTGTTACTTTATTCTTGCATATTTGAGCCTACTTAGAATAGGGTCAAGCCTTCTCCCATGAGTTATTACCTCCGCCAAGGAGGTTATATTTTTTGTTTGTTTGTATGTATGTCATAACAATTGAGCTACATAACTCAAAAAGTTATAGACAGATTTATTTGAAATTTTCAGGGAATATCAGCCGTGGGACCAGGAATACTGATTATATAATATATCTAAATTATATTTGAGCCTCCGACGCTGGGTGCGTCTTACAACATCTCATTATATCATAATGGTGCCAACAGTTGTGCCACTGTTGTCTTGGTAAATACATTTATTCAAATGAAATGTTGGAATTTTCTTAAACTGGATTATGCTATTGCAATCATCTATTTTAGGACTTTTCATACATCTTTATCAGGGCTGCCAACCAGTTTGTCTGCAGCTTGATATATGACAAAAGAAAAAAGCCAAAGCACTCTTGAATAAACCAGGATCAAGGGCCTGCAGGTACCATGCTCCACAAAGTGGATGTATGAACCTTTTCTTTCTGTAAGACACAATTTACTGTTCATTTTCTTTCTTTTCAGATGTATTATGTTGTAGAAAATGTGTTCCTAATCAGTCTGACTTCTAACTTACACAAATGTAAAAAATTATTAAAAAACTAAACCTAAATAACGCAGTCAGTATCTCTCGCTAAGCCTGATAAAAGCTCACAAAATTGGAATGAACTTATGCAGCTGGAGAATAAATGTGCCTTGACAGCAAATACACTCCAAGATTCCCTAAGGGTGTTTCTTTTTTCTTACCCACTTAACCCTAACCTATGAATAATCCAAGCATAACTAATGTGTCTACATGGAAGCGACAACTGAGAAAGATAAATGTATTAAAAAATGTCTCTTTCTTATTTGTTGGGTTCTTGGTTTGTTTTATACAGACAATCTATTAAAATGTTCTGTCTACATCTACCAAAACATCAACGATAAAACAGTTTGAAGCATACAGTAAGACCTTAGAACTACCAAGGGGATGCCCAAAGAACTATGATTTAAAGTAAAACTGGCAGCTGTTTGCTATTAAAATGGAAAATGGAACAATGCGTATTAAGGAACGTTAGCATGTAAACATGTGAGATTATGACTTTCCATCTCCAGTTCCAATGACAGGTTGGTGTCAAAGACATTTAAAAAAATATGGCAACAAAACAAGCAGATCTAATAATAAAAATAATACAAATTTAAGTATAATCATGTTAACATTTTGGCTTTTCGGTGGCTGTATTTTCAACAAATCACCCTGAGAATGCAGTCACCCCTAGAACCTGGTATTAGTTTACCAAACCCCTGAACCAATTCTTTAAATTGGAGGTGGAGCATAACCATGAAATACTTCATTAACCATTAAAGAATAATCATATTTTACTATGTTTCTCAATTAGTTGTTTGTGTCATTGACATTGTTCGTACAATGTAATACTAATAATTAGTAGTACTGATTTATCAACTCTTTCCCACTCTGGAGTTTACCCCGTTGAGAGGCACCGAGCTTGGGTGGGCATACTTGTTGCCCCCCATCTCAGCGCCTGTATGTTGGGGTTTACCCCGGTGAACAAGAGGGTAGCTTCCCTCCGCCTACGGGTGGGGGGGACGGGTCCTGACTGTTGTTTGTGCCTATGTGCCAAACGGCAGATCAGATTACCCACCCTTCCTGGAGTCCTTGGAGACTCAGGGAATCTGGTCGGGCTGATTTGAAGATGGATGGAGATGGGAGAAACTCTGTCTGCAACTAGATACGGCAAGACTTGAAACTGGGATGGAAGTTCACCTTCCAGCAGGTCACCCTCAAGTTGTAAAATGGCCCAGTCAAAGTTCAAACCTAAATCCAATTGAGAATCTATGGAATAAACCAGAGCCGGCCCTAGCACAGGCGGGCTAGGCAGTCGCTTAGGGAGCGTTTATATAAAGTATATAAAGCAGTTTGCTGGTCAACCAAACCTGAAAAATCTGGCTGTTTCTAATCCAATGACATTTAATTGTTTTATAATGGTTATTTGCAGTGTTATGCTGTGATTGATTTGTCTGGATTGTAAACAATTAAACCTGTAAGGTTGCTGATATAGATACCGATCTCATGTTTAGTTTGTGTTGAATTACCTTGTTGTTGAAAGTGTGCTATACAAATAAAATTGCCTTGCCATGCCCTGTCAGGGGGGCACCAAAAACACTAGGCCTAGCTCTGGGATAACCAACCGTTTGCAGACTTTTTCCACCCAATCTAATTGAGTTGGAGCTATTTTGGAAATAACTGAACATTTCTGCACTACTTCGTGTTTGTTTATCACATAAAATGCCAATTAAACACACTGGGTCTCAACAAGTTTGTGGTTGAACTGTGACAAAAGGTAAAGTTTAAGGTATGAATACTTTTTAATAGTGTAGTAGCAAAGCTCCTGACAAGCTTTAAATCGTTTTCTTGCTGTGTTTGTTATGGGCACCACACATATTCATTGTTTAAGTTTAAAGGCCAGTGTTTCATAAATGTATCCTAAATATGATTAGATTCAAGGACTGGGCTATAAATTAGTGGAGCCAAAAATGTCATAGGAATATACTGGAAGAAGGGTTTGGCGATCTAGCTTTTTCATACAGGAAGTGTGAGGCTCTTTTCAGGGGCTCAAATGTAACTGGACAAATCAACACCATCACTAGTAAATCTTTGATTTGGAACTCCAGGGGAATATAAACCAAATCCCAGACCTCGTGGACTCCAACAAAAAAAAGTAATTCCTCCCCTTTTTTGTCTTGAATCTGGTAAAATCTTCTTTCTGTTCCTCCTTAATACCTCCTGGGATGTTCTGGGTCACTGTTCATGTGCACTGAGAAGTGTGAGTCACTCAGCTTTCCTTCGTTTGCCTGATTATAGGAAATCAATATATCCCGATGCTCTTTAGAAGTCACACACCTCCTCCTCTCTGCTGTCACATCATCAATAAAACATTAATGACCCGGTGCCATAAGCAGCCCTGTATGCTTCTGTTATCTCTTGAACTGAAGATGCTTTGAATTGTCAACCTTTTCAAAAGCTCCCAGGAGTTCTTCCCTCTCATCATCCTTGTAAAGGTTCACTTCTGTTTTGATCCGTTTCCATATTATTCCCGTTGTATATTTTCCCAAGGTCATTTGTCCTTTGCTGAACCAGTTCACATTGTGGGAAAAGTATTTGCCTACTCACAGGTTTCTTCGGGCTGCACTGTTTTGTTAGCCTAGAAATGTAGACAAACTATAGAGTAGCAAAAACTTTGCTCTGAGGGTTGGTCTAGCCACACTCTATTGTAGCCTCAGCAGGTCTACCATTGGCTCGGCGAAGTGTAGGCTGGGCCAATTACAGGGCTCTGTTTGTAGAGTGGCTGAGCTACAATGGAGCTACAATGGAGCAAAACAACAAAGATCGCGGTGATTGCGGCCTCACTCAGGTCTTATTGTCTCTAGAGTCAAGAAATCACTTAAAGTAGACTAAAAGTTCTCAAAAGGCTACACGTCATCCTCCAAGCTAAAGAAATTCAGGAACATGAGAAACAAAGGTGCTCGCATCTAAAAGTCTAAAAGAGTGCCACAAAGCCATTTCCCAATGTGTTGGGACTCCAGTGAAACACACAGAGATCCATTATTCCCAAAAGGAGTTGACATAAAATAATAGTGAACCTTCCCAGGGTTGGCCAACCTACCAAAACTATACCAAGAGAGCCTCCTCTACTCATCCAGGGGGTCACAAGAGAACCCAGGACATCTAAAGCACTGCATGCCTTACTGTCTTCAGTTAAGGTCAGAGTTCATGAGTCAACAATAAAGAAACTAAATGAGAAAAGGTAATCATTGGGAGAAATCAAAACCAATGTTGATTAAAAAAATTAACAGAACGGTCTCTATGATATTTGCCAAAAAATATCTTGATGATCCCTGAGACTTTTGTTAAAATATTCGGTGTACTGATGAATCCAAAGCAAAACTTTTTGGAAGAAGTGTGAGCAAAGCTAACACAGAAAGACATCACACGAACAGTTAAACATGGTGGCGGCAGGGTGATGATCTGGGGCTGTTTTACTCCTGGACGACCTGCCCTAATTGACGGAACCATGAATTCTGCTTTTTACCAGGTAAATCCTGAAGGACAATGTCTGGCATTCAGTTTGTGATTTAAGTTTAAGGTCACTCATCTGGGTTGTGCAACAGGACAATGATCTAAAGCAGAGTCAGTTAAAAAGTGGTACAATGGCAACACAATCATCATAAGTAGTCAATATATTGACCAATATATGTTGCTTTTATCAAGTCAATTCCCATTCTTTTATCCTTTGCACTATTTATAAAATGCATATGCTTTCCAATGCTATTTATGTCTTAATAGGATCTCAAGACCCCAAATGTACATTAGTGGAACCCCAAGTTGGGTCCCAACTACTGATCTAAAGCGCACCAGCAAGTCCACTTCTGAATGTATCAACAAAAGAAAACTAGGGTGTTGGTGTGGACCTAAATGTAATTGAGACATAACTGCATGACTTGACACCTGCTGTTTATGCTCAAAAGCCCTGAAATGTGGCTAAATCACCATTATTCTGTTGGTGATGTAAAAGACTCATTGCTAGTTATGGTAAACACCTGAGGGCAGACGTCACTGACCTGGGTGGCACAAACAGGTAATAGCTTTAGAGGTTGTTTTTTTCCACACAGGGTCAGCTTGGTTTGGAAAGCTTTTTTTCCCTTAATAAAAGAAATCCTTATTGAAGACAGCTTTTTTTACCTTCACTCAGGTTATTGTTGTCTGATAATAAAATTTCTTTCATGATCTTAAACGGTTAATTGTGACAAAAAAGCAAAGCAGAATATATCTGTAAGTGGAACAAATACTATAGAGACCTAACTGCTTGCATTAGACACCCAATGGATGTTCCCACTGTACAGTGTGTTGGAGCTCAGTTATGTAACTGTAAATACAATGCTGACTTGGCCTCTGCAGTGGTGCGTGACCTTTAACCCGCCACACGCTCGGCCACAGAGCTGATAGCTCTCGTCTTTCTCTCCTTGGCTCAGAGCAGCAGAAGCTGGCGTCTGCGTTCGTTGCTTCACCCAGGAGTTCGGGTCAGAGCACATCACACCTCACCAGTCCTCCTCATCCATCCAGCTGCTCCCCTCCCCTCCCCTCGCCTCCTGTCTTCAACACAATGTGCCTGTGTGATTGCAGCATTTTAAATGTTCTCTCTACCCTGTTTTTCCCTCTCTTTCATCGCTCCCTCCATCTGTTATCTTCATCTTCTTGCTGATTTCTCAGCCTGAGGGGGTGAGGGGGGTCAACACAGTGCGAAAGCTGCGCTGTCATCCCAACTCGCTTTTCATTCCACTTCCATCACCTCCTCTTTTCTTCTCCCATTTTCTGCAAGAAAATATTGTGTAAATGCCTTCGGGCTCATGGCCATGAAGCCTCATTGGACACGGTGACCAGCAGAGTGGATGAGCTGACTGCTCTGCCCCCCGCTGACACAATGGCTTTGCTAGATGAAAATGACGCTTCTTGGCTGCTTCTCTTTGCGCTTCCACAATGTGTGCCTGATGACAAAGTAAATTGCCATGGTTCATAGCGGCGCGCTCATTGGAGTTTGAAGACTTTCATTTCCTACAACGAGATGTTGTCTGGACGCTGCGGCAAGAACACCAGGCTCTAGTATCGTTTGAACATATATAAACACAGTTTAAGGACATACTTTATTTGTTTTGCAGCTATTATTTTCCATGTAGAGTGTGTGGAGTGCGTGTGGAGAGAAAGCATCACTCTACAATGACAAAAACCAAAGTTAATTTTTTTTTTTTCAAAACTATCCTCTACCAGCTTTGATGTCTGGAGACGGACCTGCGCTCAGTTTGATGTGGCGAATCTATCAACATTTATAAACATACATTTTCAAGTCTTTTCACATATTCTTAATTATATTTAAATCTGGTCTTTGACTAGGCCATTCTAGCAAATGAGGATGCTTTCACCAAAACCCTTCCATTGTAGCTCTGTTTCAGTGATCATGGTTCAGTGTTAGTTTTCCACCATACGTTGGGGTTTGCATGTTGGCAAGAGAGTTCAGTTTTGCTCTCATCTGACCAAAAAAAAAGGAACTTCTTCCAATTGTGGGCTGTGTCTAAGATGTTTTGTGCCACACTGCAGACAAGACTAGTTTTGGCTTATTTTCAACTATTGTTCTTTTCCTAGCACACTTCCTTAAAGGCCAGGTGTGTAGGTACATGTCAACCGTTTCTCCCACCTGAGCTCTGGATCGTTGCAGCTCCCCAATAGATATCAGAGGCCTCTCTGTTGGTTTTCTGTGTGATGTTGAAAGTTTGAGATATTGTTTTTTTTTTTTTTTACCTTACTATGCTTTTATATATGGTTAAAGGACCTGGAAAAAATCTACTCCACACCTTTCAGATTTTTATTTATTACCAATGGATGGATGGATGGAAATAAAGTTAGTTTGTTGAACTCTCCAGGTTTCTGTTGACTTTTTGTCAATGTCCTTGTGAACCTCATGGGAGAAGTGTGTGTGTGTGTGTGTGTGTGTGTGTGTATGTGTGTGTGTGTGTGTGTGTGTGTGTGTGTGTGTGTGTGTGTGTGTGTGTGTGTGTGTGTGTGTGTGTGTGTGTGTGTGTGTGTGTGTAAGGCTGTAGCCATGTGTGCAGAACAGATCTGACCAGAGTGGTGTGCTCAGCAGCCATGCTCGGCAGCACACTAACTCGATGTGACAGGGCAGAAATACCAGTACCCACCACGCTCTCGCCCACCCACCGTCACACGCAGCATCTCCACCCGCCACATCCACCACCACTGCTCGCCCCCCCTCCGCTTCCCTCTCCCTCTGCACTCCGTGGCGCGCCCACACTCCATTGGCTGTCTACTTCCGTCACTCCATGTCTTCTGCTCGGAGACAGAACCATAAACCCTCCATGTTCCCCCATCCCCATCATTGTGCTCCCACTCCCCACTCTCCACTCTCCACCCCCCACCACCATCCTCTCACTAAAAACGTTTTTTTTTTCACTCCCAGGTTGCTTGCTTACTAGCTTCATGTTGCAGGTTCCTACTATAATAAAAAAAAAAAGGAAATATTATGTAAGGTGAGATTACACAATGCCACATTTTCATATGTTCATCCAACCAGAGATGAATTCATCTCCTCTACTTTTGCATCTAAACCCCTCCCACCCCGTACAGTTAGCTCCCCGAACGCTGAGCCAAGGTGACAGTCACAGTAGGGGGACATGTCATTTGACATTTGCAGTTGTCACAGTTTGAACCCTGACCTCCACTCATTTTGCAGCTGGCGGGCGCAAGCTGATAGGACAGGGAGAATTTTAAATACCACACCATCTTCTCATCGTAACACAAACTCAGAGACAGCTTTCCTTTTAACCTCCGGCTACAGTATCAGGGGAAAACAAATTTATCATGCAGCACCTTGTTCATATTTAGACCATTACACTTTTTCACGCCTGGATGCTGCTGGATAAAGGGCCAATCTTTGGCTACTCAGCTTCTCCACTGGAGCATTTCACATTTCTCTGTCTTGCTCCAGGACATTTTTTTACACTTGTTGAGTGAGAAGAGTTACATTTGAAATATGAAAAACACATGTTTGACACACTATAAAATTTAAACATAAGGGTTTCATATTAAAAGACATGTTTAAGAAGGATTTTTACAATCAATAGAAATAATATTGCATACTATATGGAGCTGACATTTTTAAGAAACTATCACACTTAGACCAGACATTTAATGCATCAACTTTATTTATTTGCCATTCTTTCAAAAAATATGCTAATAGGGATGTGCTCAGAAATAATTAAGCTGGATTCAATCCCAAGCACAGTTTGAATAATTAAAACTAAATACGTCTGATATAGTCAAATCTGGATTCAAAGAATTTAACACTGTCATGTTTCAGTATTGTACTGCAGTGCTTCCCAACCTAGGGCCCGAGACCCCCCAAGGGATCCCTAGACATCACAGGGGGGTTTTGCACAGTTTTGTCTGTGCTGAGGTTGTGATTTTACCAAAATTATATTTGTAAATATTACATTTATAAAATCCAAAAGACAAAGACAAAATTGTCTATAGCCTACAGTGTAAAACAAGAACAATAAGAACAAAAACCTGCAACTGCAGTTTATTTTTTGCAAATAAAAGTTTGTAATCATTCACTCCTAATGTGTGTAGAGGGTTGGGGGGAGGGGGGGTGTTCCAGACTTGTCTTGGACAAGCCTGGACCCCCCTGCAAGGGGGTCTTCAAGAAAAGAAAAATTGGGAACCACTGTTGCAGGTGAGGACGAGATCCGCATACCAGCCGCTGAGAAGAAAAAAAATCAAGAAAAGCAGGATTTAAGAGCATAAAGCACAGGGTCCAGCTAAAAATAACAGTAATTGGCTAATAACTGCTTGGGAGGGTGATTAATTCAATTAAATTTCAATTCAGTTTATTTATATAGCGCCAATTCACAACAGATGTCATCTCAAGGCACTTAACAAGAAGTGTGTTATTGAAACATAGTGAGTCCAATCAACAGAATGCAGAGTAGCTGGGTAAGGACCTGAATTGAGAAACCTGGAGAAAATAACTAATCTTCCTAAGACAAAAGCTAAACGTCGAAAATTTCAGGAAATTTAAATGGGGCCTGCCACGTGGTGCATAATCAGTCACAGACCCCCAATCAAAGGTTATGTTGCCTAGCCTAGCATGCTAATGCTAGCTGACATGTTATCAATAGGTTCGAAGCAATAAGTAGAAAAAGTTAAGCAAAATAGAAAAAATTAGCAAAAAGGCTAACATGAGCTAGCATGCTAATGCTAACTAGCATGTTATCAATAGCCTCGAAGCAATGAGTAAAAAAAGTTAAGCAAAATAAAAAAATTAGCAAAAATGCTAACATGGGCTAACATGCTAATGCTAACTAGCATGCTAATGCTAGCTAACATGTAATCATTAGCTGCAACGTAATAACTATGAAAAGTTAAGAAAATTCAAACAATTAGCTAAAATGCTAACATGAGCTAACATGATAATGCTAACTAGCATGCTAATGCTAGCTAACATGTAATCATTAGCCTCGAAGTCATGAGTAGAAAAAGTTTAGCAAAATCCAAAAAATAGCTGAAATACTAACATGAGCTAGCATGCTAATGCTAACTAGCGTGCTAATGCTAGCTAACATGTTGTCATCAGCATTTGAAGAATCAGTACAAAAAGTAAGTCAAAAACAAATATTTAGCGAAAATGCTAGAAAGAGCTAGCATGCTAATGCTAACTAGCATGCTAATGCTAGCTAACATGTTATCAATAGCCTCGAAGCAATCAGTGAAAAAAGTTAAGCAAAATTCAAAAATAAGCTGAACTGCTAACATGAGCTATCATGCTAATGCTAACTAGCATGCTAATGCTAGATAACATGTTGTCATTAGCATTTCAGGAATCAGTATGAAAAGTTAGTCAAAAACCAAAATTTAGCTGAAATGCTAGAAAGAGCTAGCATGCTAATGCTAACTAGCTTAATAATGCTAAGTAGCATAATATTAGGTTAGGGGTGTGAATACTTTTCTATGTGGTATAATACTCTCCTAAATAAGATAAGAGGTCTGCTTTAAAAGCACAGGCAGCAATGTGCTTAGAAATGAATAGACAATGTAATTGCTGAAGCATTATGGGAAATGGAGTTGTGACCAGAATAAAGAATGTGCCTTTTAAGTAAACTAATTTATAGACAGAAAGAGAGAGAGAGACAGGGAGACAGAGAAAGGGAAACAAAGTCCTTTAGGATGCTCATTTCGCAGCTAGACAGTTGCTGACAGAGAGACAGAGACAGGCAGAAAAGTTCTTGGAGAACTGACAGAACGTCACACAGACAGCTGATGTCTCAGTTCTTTTAGACCGCTGCGTGCGCAGCGGACCTTCCGCTGAGAGACAGACATGGAGAAAGAGTCCTGTAGAGTCAGTTGCTGACAGACAGACAGAACCTCTGTGTAAGAGTAGTGTAATAGTAGTAATAAATATGTAATAAATATGTAATAGTAGTGTAAAAAAATAGGGTAGTGTGATATTCTAATGAAAATCTGAGGGCTTTTATTTTGCAATGATTGTTTGAGTTTTATTTTGAAAGTCCAACACGGATGTCAGGTAAGGCTGGCTGAGTATCGATAGTTATATATAGTGATTCCCCCATTAGTAATCCATTTCTTTGAGGCCTTAAAATCATCTCTATTAGTTTTAAATTGACCTTTCGTGACCTTTAATGGGCTCTTCTCCAAAGAGACGCCAGGAGCAGCTGCTGCAGACAGACAGACAGACAGACCCTCCTTTCACTTCAATAGTATTATAACATACAAAGCCATTATGATCTTCTATAGAAAATCTGAGGGCTTTTATTTTGAAGAGCTTGTTAGAGTCTTATTTTGAAAGTCCATTATAGATGGCAGTTAAGGCTGATTGAGTATCATATATATAATGAAATTCTCCGAAGGGTAATCCAATAATCTATCAGGCCTTAACTCCATGTCTAAATAGAGTTCTAATGACCTTAAGTGACCTTTGTTCTCCTCAGAAGCCATATGTGCTGTTGCTAAGTAACAGCAAAGTGACAGGTGCATGTGTGTGTGACACAATCAGCTGATGCTCGGCTAACAAACAGACAGCGAGACAGCCAGACAGAAAGAGAGAGACTATCAAGGACAAGTAGCAGTGACTCACACACAGACACGGATGAAATGAGGTGGTTTATTACCAGGATGGTTAATGGTGCTGGTGTCTGTCCACATAGAAAATCATAGCGGCATATTGTTTTACACTGCTGTTGAAGTGAAAGGACTATCTCTGTCTGTCTGTATGTCTCCCTGTCTCTTTCTGTCCATCTGTCTCTCTCGGACTTTCAAAATAAGACTCAAAACACCACTGAGAGAAAGCTCTGTCTCTGGTAGACCCCCCCCCCCCCCCCCCTTTTAAGGCGATAAAAGGAGCAAGAAAGAAAGGAAAAAAAAGAAGCACCCTTGCCAGGGGGGGTGGAGGTGGCCCACGGAAGGAGGGCCCGAGTCTTTTCGGGTACGCCCCTGGAAGTCTGGCGGACGGCCCCGGTGGCATCCCCTGGCTGGACGGCGGTCTGGAGGACGGCCTGGTGATCCTCCATGTAGGACCTGGAGATCGGGCAGACGGCCCCGGTGGCGTCCACTTGCTGGACGGAGGTCTGGCGGACGGCCCGGATGGCGTCCTGTTGCAGGGCTGAGTTCTGGTGGCCGGCCCTTTGGTCCTGTGAGGGTCCGGCCGCGACGGAGGGAGACTGGAGGCTCGGACGACCGGCTGAGACGAATCTGGAGGCTCGGACGCCGGCTGAGACGAATCTGGAGGCTCGGACGCCGGCTGAGACGAATCTGGAGGCTCGGACGCCGGCTGAGACGAATCTGGAGGCTCGAGCGACGGGGACGGGTCCTCCATGACCTTCCCTGGGAGCTCAGCGACGGGTCCTCCATGACCCTCCCTGGGAGCTCTAGCGACGGGTCCTCCATGACCCTCCCTGGGAGCTCTAGCGACGAGGACGGGTCCTCCCTGACCGTCCCTAGGGGTCCTTGCAACCTCCCACAACCTGACACAGGGCGAAGAGCTGCTGCTGTGCAGGCCAGGAGGATTGCAGCAACGACGGCAGCAGGCTCTGGAATGAGCTCCGGAACAGGCTCCGGTTCTGGACTGATCGACGCCGGGTTGAATGGAGCAGATGAGTGGAGCTCAGCTAGAGTGGGTGGAGCCGGTGCGCGAGCCAACGCAGAGCGGTCCGCTTGCTGCTCCTCCTCCTCCCCAGAAGCAAACCGCTGCCGACGCTATCTACGGCGTGCCGGTGGTAAGGGCTCGTGTCGACGGGGTCCGGTTCCGGGAGCACAGTAGGCCAATCTGGAGCCAGAAAAAGCATCCTGCCGCTCCCAGTACTCCTCGGGAGTGGAGATGCCCGGAAGCGCCGTTATGGAGCCGATGGTGGAATATGGAAGGATGTAGGTGATTGGGTACGGCTCCGGTTGATCCTCCTCGTCATCCGTAGACCAGCCTGAGAAGGCTGAGGCTCTGGATCTTGGAGGATCTGTAGCCGGGAAGCCACGAGATGGAGGTGCGGAGCTGACTGAGGCAGTGGGAGACGGTGATGAGCAGACTGGGGAGAGAACAGCGGTTTGCGTGCTGTCGACCCGCTCTTCCACCCTGGAGGCACGCTTGCCTCGACAGCGCCATCTTCTGCGGCGAGATGGTGGAGGAGGGTCGTTCCTCCATGACCCGAAGTCCGGTACGCCGACCGTGTCTCTC
Organism: Valencia hispanica; assembly: GCA_963556495.2. Classification (NCBI taxonomy): domain Eukaryota; kingdom Metazoa; phylum Chordata; class Actinopteri; order Cyprinodontiformes; family Valenciidae; genus Valencia; species Valencia hispanica. Next base: position 38,110,592 of record OY747721.1, read on the forward strand.
GGAGGCCAGCTTGTTGCTCCGGGAAATCCTCTGCGAGGGATTCCTCATCCGAGGAGCAGCTAACCTCCCGTGGCGTGCCGACGTAGCCAACTGTGACGGCTGCTGGTGGCACGAAGGCGGCTGTGGAGACGAGGAGGCTTTGCCGAACATCTGCTCCCTGGCGGCTTGGTGAACCCGTTCCGCCTCCTCCCTCAAAGCCGCGCTGTCTCGTGGAGCGAGGGTGGAGGTGAGACGGGGAGGAGCTGCCAGAACTCCTGCGCTCCAGCGAGGTATGCCCAGGGAGGAGTGAGGGTTAAGATCCTCGCCAGCTGGTCCCAGATGTCCCTCAGGAGCCAATCAGTGGGGTGAGTGTCTGCTGAGTTCACCTTTAAGGGCCGGTTCATTCTATCAAGGACTGTGTCGACAAGTAGCAGTGACTCACACGCAGACACGGATGAAATGTGGTGGTTTATTACCAGGATGGTTAATGGTGCTGGTGATCCAGCAGAATGGGCTGAAAGACGAGACAGCAGGAGCAGACACACCATGGGATACGACAATGAACCGGCAGGGAAGGTGAGGAAGAGGGGAGTACAAGTAGCACAGAAGGGAAGGAGGCTCAGGTGAGACAGATAGGACACAGCTGCAGACAATGATAAGACACACAGATGGGATGAGGAGAGAGAGTAGGTTGTGCAGCATGACAGAGACACACAGACAGACAGCAGTAGTGTAAAACAACAAGCTGCTATGATATCCTATTGAAGATCTGAGGGCTTTTTTTTTTAAGAGATTGTTTGAGTCTTATTTTGAGTCTTATTTTGTGGGTCAAAAGTCAATTTCAAGACATGTAAAAGCACTCCACAATGTTCAGAATTAATATAAAATAATCTACAGCTACTCAAAGGTCAGTTTCAAGACATGTAAAAGCACTCCACACTGATCAGAATTTTTTGAAATTAATCTAAAGCTGCTCAAAAGTCAATTTCAAGACATGTAAAAATAGTCTTATTTTGAAAGTCAGACATACAAACAGACAGATGGACGGAAAGAGACAGCGACACATACAGACAGACAGAGATAGTCCTTTCAATTCAGCAGTAGTCTAAAACAATATTATCTTCTATGGGATATCTGAAGGCTTTTATTTTGTAGAGCTTGTTTGAGTCTTATTTTGAAAGTCCAGCATGGATGTCAGCTGAGGCTAATTCAGTCTCTATATTCATATGTTGCGCTACCACCAATGGTAATCAACTGTTCTATCAGACCTTAAATTCATGTCCAAAGAGATGACCTTTAGTGTCCTTTAATGAGCTCTTCTCCACAGAGCCCCAGGTGTGCTTTTGCCTGGTATCAAGGAACTCTAAATGTATACAAGTTAAATCAGATCTACCACTGTTTTGAGTATTATTTTGAAAGTCAGACAGACAGACAGATGGACGGAAAGAGACAGTTCTCTGTCTCTACAGTTATACAAGTTAAATCAGACCGCTGCTTCCGCAGTGGATCTACCAGATACAGAGCTGTCTCTCAGTGGTGTTTTGAGTCTTATTTTGAAAGTCCGAGAGAGACAGATGGACAGAAAGAGACAGGGAGACATACAGACAGAAAGAGCGACAGAGTCCTTTCACTTCAACAGCAGTGTAAAACAATATGCCGCTATGATTTTCTATGTGATATCTGAAGGCTTTAATTTTGTAGAGCTTGTTTGAGTCTTATTTTGAAAGTCCAACAGAGACAGACGGACAGACAGACAGACAGACAGACAGACAGACAGACAGACAGACAGACAGACAGACAGACAGACAGACAGACAGACAGACAGACAGACAGACAGACAAACAGACAGTGTCCTATAGATGCGCTGTGTAAACAGCGCACCAGCCGCTGACAGCCAGGCAGGCAGAAAGAACCTCCATTCACTGCAATAGTATTATAACATACAAAGCCCCTATGATCTTCTATTGGAAATCTGAGGGGTTTTATTTTGAAGAGCTTGTTTGAGTCTATAGCTACCCAAAGGTCAGTTTCAAGACATGTGAGAGCACTCCACACTAATCAGAATAAATAGAATTAATCTACAGCTTCTATGGTAAATCTGAAGGCCTAAATCCATGTTCAAATAGAGTTGGAATGAGCTTTCATGACCTTTGGCTCCCCTGAGAAGTGCAGGTGTGCCGTTACTTGGCAACTAATGGCCGTGACTAATTTTCCGTGACTAATTTGTCTCTGAGATGTCATCCACTTTGACCCCAAAAAGGGGTCCGAACAAATTGCTGCTGTTCGAAAACTGTGCGTGGGATTGAAAAAATTCTTGAAGCGTCAGTGAGAGCTAGGTTTCATCTTCGATCATGGAAAAGCACAACTCTCTACATATTTCACAGTCCAAGAACGAACGAGAGAAAAATGACTTGTCACAAGGACTAGCTTCAAAAAGTTACAGGCATGCTCAATATCAAAGAATAGGTGGATGTTCTGAAATCTGCTCGGAATTCGTCAGATTTTTTACAAACTCGAGTCCGCTGAGAGAAAACGGTGAGACATAGAGAAATTTAGAAAAGATCGTGTGAATGTCTTCGGACGTGGCTTTCACATGGCCTAAAATCATTTCAATAAAATAAAATATGTGACCGTGACGGCGAGTTAAAAAAATCATTTGGGTTCCAGCTTGGACAAAATCTCGCACTCTGACTTAACGACTGTTAAAATCTAGAAATAAAAATTTGGGGCAAACTTTGGGTCGCTCAGAGGCAAATTGTGAAAAAACCGTAACAGATATCAACATCCCGTCTTCCTTTCTGAACAGAGCTTGGATTTTCCTACAAACTGAAAATTTAATGGCTTTTCTAAGTGAACCTATGATGACACAGTAAATCCTCAAAAAAGTGGATTTTCATGATCGCTCCGACACCTGACTCTATTCATTTCTATGGGATTTTTGGGCCTGGCTTTTGGCTAATTACGTCGCCATGGTAACTTCAATCACCAATAAAAGTAATAGCACACCTCCCGGGATCAAGCCACACGTTTTGATATATATATTGTGGGGGTGCATGCTACGGTGCGACCCGCATTAACGGAGAAAGCTTGAGCGTCCAGTTTCGAGGTGAAGAATAATAGGTGCCTGCCATGCAATTGCACGGGAGGCAGTGCAGTGCAAAGAATCCAAAATCCCAAAGAGCCATCGATTTACACACAGCACATTACACACATCCGCAGGAAGTCGCCTCTCTCTTTCAAACCCAGAACATAATGAAATGCTCTGCTCTTTAGCAGGTTTTAAAATAATTTAACTTTGACCTCAAGTCCATAAAAACATCCTTACATAATTGTTTCTTAAAGGAAAATGGAGAAGATGTACATCATAAACAATATACCCTTTGTTTTTTATTTGATTTAGGAGGAAACATAGCCTGGTAATGCTGATCTAAGAGTTTGGTTGCTTGTTGCTCAGGTGCATACATGTGTAGGACAAAAGACGCAACAAGTCTGACTTATTTGAAAATGTTGAAGAAGAAAGTTTCTTCTCCCTGTGGCAAATTTGACAGCACAACAATGTAGAGAAATGAGGTTATAATGCACAGTACCAAGAAGAGCATGTCAGGACAGGCACCACAGAGCAGCTGTAAAGTACAAAGGTAGAGCGATGGGCTTGGGCTTATTTTGTGAACAACTTCAAGACCTGGATACCTCGCAATCAATGAATTAACAGTAAATCAACTTATTCCAGAGTCAAATGTGGGACCGCTTTTACAACAGCTAAAGTTTGTCCAGAACCATACCATACCATACCATACCATACCATACCATACCATACCATACCATACCATACCATACCATACCATACCATACCATACCATACCATACCATACCATAACATACCATACAATGCCATGCCAAGCCATGCCATGCCATACCATACCATGCCATGCCATACCATACCATACCATACCATACCACTTTATTTATAAAGCGCTTTACACACGACACATCAGTCAACCAAAGCGCTGTACAGAGAGAAAGCCAACAATAACCCGCAGCGACACACCTGCTAATCAATTAGTTAGTTAAAAAAGAGAGAAGAATGAAAAGATAAACATAAAATACATCATATAATATGCAAAAAAGAATCAATGTAATACACAAAAGACAAAATACAACAGTAAAAGGTAGGCAAGTTAAGACAAAGTAAAAGCTAGGCTAAAAAAGTGTGTTTTTAAACACTGAGAACACTCTTTCACCTCTAGATTTGAAGCGCCTGAGTGCCCGAGAGGGTCGGTACGGACAGAGAAGCTCTGTTAAATAAGAAGGGGCAATACCATTCAAAGATTTCAAAACAAATAAAAGAAGTTTAAACTGGATTCTGAAGTGGACTGGAAGCCAATGTAGTGATTTCAGTACTGGAGAGATATGGTTCTCTCCTGGTAGCACCAGTCAAAAATCTCGCAGCGGCATTCTGGACCAGCTGAGAGAGAGGCCTTGTTGATACCAGCCAAGGAGGAGTTGGAGAAGTCAAAGCGAGATGTAATAAATGCATGTGTGACTGATTCCAAATGCTTTTTACATAAAATAGGCTTCAATTTTGAGATGCGTCTTCATTGAAAGAAACAAGACCTTACTATAGAATTTACTTGTAGATCCATATTTAGTGCTGAGTTTAGTTTGAGTCCAAGGGTGGTGACAGATTGGCTAAGACATGAAGAAATAGAAGACAAATCAATAAGAGGAATATTATTTATAGTAGGGGCAAACAGGATCGCCTCAGTTTTGAAGTCTTTAGGTGCAGGAAGTTAGCTGTCAGCCACTCTTTGACGTCGTTGTAGCAGTGAAAGAGTGACTGCAGAGAAACCTGTAGTTCAAAGAGCAAATCAATCTGACAGTCAACAACATAAAAATGGAACTGGACGCCATGCTTCCTAAATATGTCACAATATGAACCAAGTCCTCACCAGGTCCAGGTCCTCAACAGAACCATGGTCCCAAACACAGCAGGATATCTGCAATAGGATGGCTAAAAAAGAAAAGAATCAAATGCAATGGACTATTGAAAGTCTCAGTCTCCACCTGCAAGACAAGAAAAGTGAATGTGTGTGAAAACTGAAGCAGTGTTGTGAAGAATTCCTCCATCACAATGTGAGAGACTGATAAAGTCACACAGAAAACAACTACATCAAGCTAGTGCTGCTAAAGCTTTTCTGGAATCTGTTGTGTTTCTGTACACCCGAGGTTAGAATAAAATGTTTAAAACTATTTAAAATGCCCTGAGTTATTACATTTTGTTATGATTAATTTCCAAAGAAGATTAAATTCATAGTTGCTGTCTTGATGTATTTGGGGTACACACACTCATCAAGTACTGCCATGGACCTGAACACAAACTCATAGGAGACAGACAGCTGCAGAAAGGATGGAAACGGTCATGAAACAGAAGAACAAGAAACAGGAAAACTGTCTGGGGTTTCAAAAGCATAACGATAACACAGACAAGTGAGAGAGGGAAGCGGATCGGAATAAAACCCCCGTGTGTGTGTGTGTGGGGGGGGGGGGTCTTCAACTAAAACAGGAAGTACAGCTGAAAAGGAGAAGACAATGAATTAAAAAAAAATCAAATCACAAAGGGAAGAAGACAGGGACCAAAACTTATGGTCATTTATGTTTGAGGCGTTCTTCATTTGTGAAACATACTGGAGTTGATCACTAAAAATCACCTTCAAAAAGGAATCTAATAAACTAAGCGGCTGAGACATTAGCAGAGGTGGGTAGTAACTAGTTACGCTTACTTGAGTAACTTTTTGGAAAAACTTTACTTTTAAGAATAATTTTGCTATGCCGTACATTTTACTTTTACTTGAGAAATATTCTTATGAAGTATCGCTACTCTTGAGTAAAATTTCTGGATACTGAGTAAATTCACTGAATGAAGAGCAAACATATTTTAACCACAAATAACACCAGACACAGACAGACACCTACAGTTAATAGAAGACCTCCTGTTTCTACACAAGCTTCAGTTTTCTGATGTAATTTTCAATCTGTTGATCCTACTGTTGCATTCTGAGGTAAAGTGAGTATATAGTGAACACCATCAATTGTCACTGGAAGTTTTTTTTACCTTGTTCCAAGATATATTTATTCATTACCTACTCTGAGTATTGGTATTATATTGAAAAAAAATTGAAAAATCTTTCTTTTGCTTAAAATTTGTTGTTATGTTATGTTATTTATTTGTATCATTTTTTTCATTCTAGTCTTTAAAATACCAGAATTGGCCCATAACTTTATATTTTTCTTTGTCTGTTGACATAATTTAAAAAAATATTACATACATTGTCACCAAATACCTTTTTACTCTTACTCAAGTAATTTTTAGACACGGCTACTTTTTGCTTTTAATGAGTAAAAATATGTTGAAGTAGTGCTACTATTACTTGAGTACAATAGAAAACCACACTGATGCATTTTTAACCAGTGAATAGTAGAAATGAACCCTAATCAGTAACTAGAATAAAGGAGCTTAAAAAGAGCAAAGTGTCTTGGGATAGTTCTGATTTTTTTTTTTTTTTTTTTTGTGAGGTTGTGGTAAAAGATTATTAGCAGTCAATATTTGTCCTAAAGCACATAACTCTCTCAGCATATTAATGTAACATAAAAGTAGGTTAGTTGACCCCTCTTTGAACCATCAATAACATTTTAGCTTAAGGCAGATACTCTGAGGATACTAAGGATGCTCATTGGAGGGACTCGTGTTCTACCTCCACTTAACAATCCAAGCAAATTTGACCAGATTGTTTCTTTTCTCAACAAAATTTGATGATGCAAAGAAGGATTCTTCATAAAATCGAGAAAAATTATAGACAACCCTGAGCATCCCTTCCATGAGCTGATCATCTAACAACAGTATCTTCAGTTAGAGGCTTCTTCAGTTTTGCTGTAACACAGAGTGCTACAGGAGATGCTTCCTACCCACTGCCATCAGCGTTTACAACAACTATATCAAGAATTGTATGAGTATGAGTAACAACAACACTTCCTTCTGGGATCAATAAATTGAACATAGGTGAACCTTCCAAGGAGTGGCCAGCCTTCCTAAGTTACTCCAACAGTGCATCAACCACTCATCCAGGAGGTCACAAAAGAACCCAGAGGAACATCTAAGCTGGTTTACGTGGTGTAAAACTATCATAGTGTTTCAGAACTACAACAATCATTCTGCTGCCTAAACCTGGACAACTTGCAGCAGCAGAACAATGACGTAGAGCTTACCAGCAAGTCCACATCTAAATGGCAAAAAAGAAATCCTACAATAAAATGAAGGTTTTGGAATGGCGAATGGAGTTAAATCTGATTGAAGCCTGTCCTTAAACAGACCACTCATGATTGAAAGCCCTCCACTGTGGAAGAATATAAACAATTCTCCAAAAAAGAGTGAAAGAAAACTCCTCTATATCAATGTCAGTTTGCTTGATGGCATTTGTTGTCCCAACCACTTATTGAGCTAAGAGGCCCGGTTGGTTTGGATTGCTTTGTATTGATAATCTGAAATATTTCTGTGAGAGAAAACTAAAAACAGAAATCTGTTGTTGGGCAAATACTTTCTCAAGGCACTGTATACTTGGTGCCAGTAGTGTTGTCTATTGCAGGTAAGATATAGACTGCCTATTATTATTTTTTAACAGAACCTCCTTTTAATGGTCCGACAGTTATCCTCTTATCACGTTGGCCTTTTTTACACAACTTTTCATTATTAATGAACACCTGTCTCTGTTATTCTCCATCCTTCAACCATCTTCATCTTTATGGACCCATGATCCCTCTCTCTCCTGATCTTCCTCCTATCCCTCCTCCTCCTCCATAGCTCCACTACCTCTCCTCCCTCTCTCCTTTCCATCTTCTGTATTTCTCTGTCCTCAGGGAGGCAGCTGCATACAGAAGCATTGTGGATCACTGAGCTTTAAGTCACAGTCTCTAAAAATTGCTCAATTTTTCTGCACAGCCTTTTTTTTTTCCAAGAGTATTTGAGTGGGACAAGGCTCTTGATATGATGCTACTTTCTCCCTGGAATCATACTTATAAATCAGGTTTTTAATACATTATGGATGTGGTATGTTTTCTATTCTCCCTGTCACAGCTTATTAAGTCATATTTGGTGTTTAAAGCAGTTTAAATTCAGCACACCAATTGATGGGAATGTTTTCAAACATAAATCTGCTGTAATGTGTAATAATCAAGACCCCGTTGGGTGCAGAGTTGCCCTCCTCCTGATTTAATCTGTGGCGGTGTAGGTTTCAAGGCAGTGCAGCCCTGGAGGCATCCATCTTGGATCATCTCCAGTCCAGGGGAGGCATATGGGTGGGTGGGTGGGGAGTGGGGGCGGGGGGGGGGGGAGGCACAGTGGAAAATACATCTTGGCTCCCTTCCAGTCCAGTGGGTATGAAGCAGGCCTCTGAGGCTGCATGGATTTCCCTGTGCACACCAGCCCGCTCTGCTCTCCATTAACCAATTAGAGGAGGGATCAGCTTAACTGGACACAGAAAAGATGGCAGGCTGTGGGAAAAGGGGCGTAAATCTGGGGCAGAAGTCACAAAGAAGCACTGCGCAAAAGAGGTGATGGATAGAAAAGGAATGGGGGAATAAGAGAAAAGTGACGATTAAAATAAGAGAAAATGTTGCTACGTAACCACCCCCACCCCCACCCCAAACACACACACACACGCAACACACACAGAGCCGCGTGCACACACACCCACTCCCTCCTCTGCTCCACTGCTCCCAATTCATCTCTCGCACATTTCACACTCAGATGTTCAGGCCTGTGATAGATGTTTATGAGCTAATGTCAGTTTTCTTCTGTGAATTTACTGTCAGGATATGATGAATGCACTCAATATCACTACTTATTCATCTCATCCGTTCCCTGCAACTGCTCCCGTCACACATCAGCGTCTCACCAATAGGTGTCGTCCTTGGCCAGCTTGTTGAGGCCCCACTGAGGAGATCAAGACTCTCTTGTTTTCTCAAAGTCATGCTCGGCGTAATCACCCGGTGTGTGTGTGGGTGTGGGTGTTTGTATGGATTTAAGTGTGCTTGATATGAGAGACAAATGCTTTCATCCAAGTTTCACCTACAGAATTTCAGAAAGCTGCTAATAGCAAAAACAAGATAAAAGAGGGTGACAGTTGAAGGACGGTGAACACGTTACAGTTCACCTTTACATGTGTGTGTAGTTGTGCCACTTGTCCTTGTGCATATAGGAGAATCAACCATTCATGGGGGGCTCTGCCCTTTTCCCGGTGCTGCCTGAGAAATGTGATGTGACATGAGGGATGAGCAAGATGGAGCGAGGCGAGAGGATGGGTGAGGTTGTTGGAGGTAGATCCAAGGGGACGTTACAAAACACAAACCTGAGAGATACACCAGCTATGGTTTTCCATGAGAAATGGCTGAAAAACTTTAAACACACCTGGTGCAACAGATGGATGTTCTGTAGAATGATCCAGGAGAGAGGGGGGGATTGAGGCTAAACGTTCTGGATTTTTTCTCTCCTGGGAAGTTAAAGAGAAAGCAGAAGTCTTCAGATTGTCCTCCACTTCAGTGGTTTGGCTGAAACTGAAATTTGCTGGATCGCCTATATGTATGAAACAGGAACTATGCCAAGTTCTCAAGAAGTGCATAAAAAATCCATACATCTGACTGAAAATTAAAGCTACAGTATTAACATTGTTTTAATGGATCTGTGTCCTTCATGAAAAATACAAGAGATTTTTATAGAGAAGTTCCTTTTTATTTTTCTTTATTTCATGATCAAGTACCAACAGATATATCAGCTGCTGCTGTGTTTTGAATTTACAAGACCAGCAATTTTTTTATGATAAAACTAATTATCATCATCCAAGCAATTATTATATGATCGTTTTTCTTACGTTCTGAAAAATGTTATAACTTTTTAGACATAAATATTTTTTGATAATCCATGTAAGATAAGAGTGGGCGTGACCTAAAGTGACTATTTTACATTATTGACTATGATAAGGTTAATGACTAAATGAAATATAGCATTAAAAATTCGCCAAAAGCATGATCTTTACCAACACTAAAATAATTTTTTTTTTTTTAAATCAAGTGAGGTTGTGCTTCAAGGTTATGAGCAGATATTTGAGCTTAGCTGTAGAAGATAACTCTAGGTTTCTTCATTTAGTATAAATCCATTTTAGCCGGAAGTGCACAACCAGTCCAGATCGGGCAAGACCAGAGACACTTTTACCATCTTTAAACAATAAAATTCCCAAAATTATTGTAGCGATGTACACAAATGTTATTTTATGAACCTTTATACTCTTGTCATGTTTGCATTGGATGGTTATTGACACGGAAACTGATGCATTCACAGATGTAAGACAAATGCCTGGAAGATGCGCGTTCTAGGCCACGCCCTTTTGGTTCCACAACCCCATGTTACATAATCTGAAAGCGAAAAACCATATGATTTTAGTGGATCGACTTGTATGATGTGAAAGGACAAAGGGATTTGTAATGGAGGGTTTAGTGCAACTGTGAACTGAAAAGGGGGGTTCATGGGAAGCAGACCATGTCAGGCTTCTGAAGAGTATGTTTATTTTGAGGCACTCAGTACTTGGTTGGGGCTCCTTTTGCATTAATTACTGCATCAATGCGGCGCAACATGGGGGTGATCTGCTTATAGTTGTGCTGAGGTGTAATGGATGCCCAGGCTGCTTTAATAGCAGCCTTCAGGTCATCTATATTGTTGGGTCTGGTGTCTTTCATCTTCCTGTTGAACCCCTTATGACCCTTTTTCAATAGGGCCGGGTCAGCCCCGAACGGGTCGGGTTCACACGGCCCAGAACGGCCTGGACGTGCTTTCATTACTATCTCAGGTGTGCGGACATAGACAAAGGCTTGGCCGGGCTCAGCTTAAAGTGGCGCGAATGGCCCGTGATGTCATTCCTAATCGCCACAAGAGTAGTAAACAAACGTGGACTTGCGCATCGAGAGCAGGGTATGATGGAGAAACAACAATGGAGGACGTTGTGGTATTCTTGTACGTTGTACTCGGACTGTGGCTCTTTCTGAAGAAGAAACTCCGTGCATGCACACCACCAGACCAATTAGTGGCTACCACTATGTATGTAGGCGTGTGACTGACATCCATTTACCTGACCAATCAGTCCATAGGTGGGCGTGTTGGGTCGCTTCGGCCCGCTTTGGACCAAGGCAGAGGTAGTCCAAAAACTAGGCGTCGGCTCGGCCCGTCAAAGGTAATGGAAATGCGCCAAATCGGGGCTGAGTATACGCGTTCCAGACCAAACCGACCCTAGGGGAAAAGAGGCAATAGATAATCTTTGTGGTTTAGATCAGACCGGCTTATTGGCCAGCCAAACACAGTAACACCATGATAGCTGAACTGCATTTGGGGGCCTCTGGCAGTGTGGGCAGGTACCAAGTCCTGATGAAAAATTAAATCAGCATCTCCATAAAGACTGTCAGCAGAGGGAAACATGAGTTGCTCTAAAGTGTCCTGGTAGATGGGTGTATTGACTGTGGACTTCAGAAAACCCAGTGGAACAGCACCATTAGATAACATGGTACCCCAAATCCTCAGTGACTGTGGAAACTTCACACCGTCCTTCAAGCAACATGGATTCCATGCCTCTCCTCTTCCTCAAAAATCTGGGACCTTGAATTCATATGGCAATGCAATATAAAGAGGAGTTTGAAACCACTGACCAACAGACCAGTTATTCTTCTTCATAGTAAGACGCTTCTGACATTGTCATAGGTTCAGGGGTGGCTTGACACAAGTAATGCAACATTTGTAGTTCATGTATAGGATTTATTTCTGCGTTTGAGCCAACCAAATACTTGAATTTATTTCACTTGACAATCCGCTCAGGGCTGCAGTTATCCCTGTTGCTGGTGAACCTTTTCGTCGCACACTTTTTCTTTCCACTCATCTTTCTATGACTCTGCTAAAACGTTTTGATTATATTCAATTTTTCTGAGACACTAAAATTGGGTTTTCATTATCTGTAAGGTATGAGTTTAAAAGCAGCAAGAAATAGTTCACTATCTGTGTAATTAATCTATATTAAAAATTCTGCTCAAAACCCAAAAGGTACATGTTGTCATATATTTTGACAGCAACATAGTTTAAATGGGAAATAGAGCATGTCTTTGAGCAAAAAGTATTTGTTGTGTGTGGGAACAGAGTGGGGGAGCATTGCCAAATATTCCTGTGAAAAAGGTAATTCTGGTCAAAAATGTTAAACTTACAGTCATAGGTCGACAGCAAATTATGTAAAGGATGTCAAGTCAAGGATGGTATGTTTATAGTACTTAGTTTTGAAGGTCAGAATTCTTACAATCAGTTAAGTGTCTAATAATTCTGTACACTTAGAAATTTGGATTTTTTTCCCACTTCACGTTTTAAGTTGTAATATTTTAAATTGACCGAGAACAATGAGAGCTACCGGTCACCGTAATGCTTGTATCAGCTAGAAGATGAGCAGAAGGGAAAGATTGTAAGGAAGAAGATGAGAGAGAGAGGGAAATCTATTACAGTGACAAGACGCCTATAAAGCTGGAGATCTCTGGGGACACACTCCAAGTGCTCAGTGCTAAAATAAAAGACAGAAGGAGGCTGGTGGAATGGTAACAAAGAGACATGTGACTAAATATGAAGGAAGTGGAAGAAGCCAATATGTCAGACACGTGTATGTAAACACAACCATGTCACCAAGTGTGCTTTCACAACTTGACTTCCGGCCCTGAGAAGCAAATTCACTGTTTTAGACGAATGCATATGCTTGAAGACTGTTCAGTCTGTTATACACGAATCTGCGTATGGGGTGCATGTGTTCCCCCCCACTCTTTTGAGCGCTTCCAGGATGAGTGTGTTCCAGATGTATGTCAGCTCCGATCACTCAGCGGAGACGGGGGGTGGTGGGAGGGTGGGAGGGGGTGGTTGTGGCGGGGGGAGAGCAGTCGACATCGACATCAGTCTGGGATGTCGATGGGGACCGCATCTCAGACAAGCGAGGTGAGGAAAAACAAGGGTTGCAGAGTTATATAGATAACATTCACACCAGATCTCATATTTTTATATAAAGAAAAATCTGTGTTTAATGTTATCGATTCTTACCTACAAATAGTCAACCTATAAAATCAATTAAATGCAAATATCTGCCTTCGGAAGTCCCCTACTGAAAATCCAGGGTTCTCCAACATTTCTTGCATCACAGCTTGCTTTCATGTCCGACAAAGCTTCAGAGACCGACTGCAGAGCCAGAGGGGGGGCTCTCACCACTTTGATTTTTTTGCTCCCTGTTGTGTATTATGGAATGCCATTTTGGACATAAGTTGCATGTCTCGGTGCCACCTGATGTCCAATTAAAAACACCACCTGGCGTTTCTTCAGTTTACACCATATTATGGTAACACCCAAACCTATTGAAAAATTAGGAACATGTGGAAGGTATTAATTTATGGTTTCTTTGCAGCCTTTGAGTAAAAACCCAAGGATCGGAACCAGCTTCAGTGCTGTGAATAGTGTAACGGAACCAATGCTCTTCGACCGAACGGACCATCTCCCCATGGGAAACATGGCAGTGGCAGCGCCGTGCCGTGGGAAACTTTGGAGCTAAAAAAAGCTGGTTAGAGGCTATAAAAGACGAGGCCCTAAAGATATAACCAGATACACCTTGGCACTGTTCAAATCAAAACATGCTGCTGAATGGCACACTTTTCAGATTTTTTTTTTTTGTGAAGCATTTTTAAATCTTGAATGTCATTTTCCCTTCACTATATAATTTGTGCCACTTTGTGTTGGTATATCACTACAAATCCCTATAAATGACTTCCAGGTTTTTGGCTATAATGTGACAAAATCTGAAAACGTTCAAACCGTATGAAGGCTTTTGCAAGCCATGTTATGTATTTTTATTTCTGTCCTCTCCATATTTCTTCCTCTTTATGTCTCTCTCTGCCCACCCCGCCCATGTGTACTTTGACACCCCACTCCCAGCTCAACGTGGCAAAGGCCTGACCCCCCCCCAGCCTTCAGCGTCCTGGACCTCAGTCATGTGACGTTGACCTGTTCTGTTTTACAAGGCCGCGGTGCAGCGATGGGGCCTCGCTGTATTCACCAGCGGCAGGAAACAAAGCAGAACTCTGAGGGGAGAAGTGTGTGTGTGTGTGGGGGGGGGGGGGGGGGGGGGTCAGGAAGCAGTATTTCAAGGGATGGAACTCCACCATAAAAACTTTGACATCAGGCGGTGTGTAGTTTTCCAGCAAAGCCATTTTCGAGCATGCTGCATCGTTGCCTGTATGAGATGGAAAAAATATTGGATCAAGAAACTTCGATCAGAACCCTGGTTTTTCCACCTGGCTGATGTTGATTTTTCAACTCTTATTGACATGCTTGGATGAGCTCAACTTTAATCTCCTCCCTCCTTCACCCTCCACCTCCTTTTCTCTTTCCCCTGCATTAAATCTCATGCATCTGAAGCTCATAACCCCCCGCCTCCCCACTTCTCCTCCTCGACTCTCGTTTTTTTTCCCAAATGAGTTGACCTTCACCGTTGCTCGGCTCTGCACAGCCATAAGTCTGCTCTCACCCGCTCTGCTGCCTTAATCTATGGCTGTGGAAGCTGACGTATCCTGTTGCTCCCCGATTCTGCAAGTGCACACATGCACATATATGCACAAAAAAGAGACTTCACATACCAAAGAATGTACATGAGGGATGACCACAAGTACTTACAGGGCAAGTGTGGACACATTCAAATACAAGTGGATTTGCGCACTCACAAGCACACACACACATACACAGATACACACATTATATATATATATATATATACATATATATATCCATATATATCCATGTCAGTCCTGAGAGATTTTCGTCCATTAAACATGAACAGCCCGTTCTGGTCTCTCAGGTCGCTGCCGTTCCCCCCTTCTTTGTTTCCCAAATCAGGAACAGCTGTGCTCCTCCACAGTTGTAAGTCACTCACTCAGTGGAAATTTAAAAGCCATTAACCGAGCCCCTCATCGCTTCCCCACCCCTTCATGTGAAGGAGTGTGTGCGCCTGTCTCTGCTTCTCCCTGTCTTTTCCGTCTCGCTTATCGAAATCTGCACAGAGGGACACAGACACATTTATATGCGCTCTTGTGTGTGCATGTTGGAAGTCAACCCCCCCCCCCCCCCCCCCCCCACTCTACCCAGCACAGCAGAGGGCCTCTTGAAGTGGCCTCTCTTGTTGAATCATAGGGATCGCAGTTAAAACACCCCGAGTGAAGTGCAGACTCATCCGAGGCACTTCTGTTTTCAGAAAACTTCTCTGTGCTTTTCCACAAACGGGAGGGCGGGGAGCTCCCTGCAAGGGAGGTGGGATTCAGGGGGGGGGGGTCACATAAGGTTGTGTTGTCTTTGAGCGTGGAGCAACATAAACAAGGCCCCTCTGAAATAGCTTGCCGCTTGTCCACTTTATTGGCGAATTACTGCGCCAGGAAAGAACAACAAGCCTGGAGCCCTTTTATATAGAGCTGCTGCATGGATGCAGGCACAGCTGCACGCTCCGACACGCAGATGTTCAAGGAGACAGGGAGACGGAGCGACAAGGGGGAAGTAGGAGATAACGCAAAGACAGGGAGACCATAACTTGAAAACGTACACATTTGGATGTCAGGAGTAAAATCTATGGTTCTTTTGGCTGTTTTTCTTTTGTACACCACCCACCCAATGGCTCCTCACCCTTCTGCTCTATCTCCTGTGGAGATCTCTCATTTCCTGCATGCCCCGATGTTGATTTCATACTGGAGCTCGGGGCTTAAGGGCGAGAGACTGCAAGATTGGTGGTGGTGGGAAGGGGGGGGGGTCAAAGGTGTGGGGCTGATTGGGTTCAAGCCAAAGACAACCCTTACCTCCACTACCTTTCTCAACTGCGTTGTGCTAATGCTTTTACATCATAAGATCACTGATACCCACCACTCCTCCCCCTAAGAGGAATAGGTCCATATGAGGCTTTAAAGGTATTTCATAGTGGATCATGCAAAAAAATGTGTTGGTTATTTATTTTTAATCTTTGTTTAACCAGGTTAGTCTCACTGAGATGAAATACAGTGGACCGCCGGTATTGGCTGGTATTAGGGACCACAACCAACTACGAATACTTAAAAGCTTATGCAGCTGACAATTAATTTTTTTTGTTAAAGGCTTTTGGGCCTTTAACAAAGTGGCCTTTATCGACAGTGGACAGAGTTTTTTGAGGGGAGAGAGAGGCGGGGGAAGACATGCGGCAAAGGTCGCCCGGGACGGGAATCGAGCCGGGGACGGCTGCGTCAAAGATCGAAGCCTCTGCATATAGGGTTCACGCTCTAACCACTAATGCCACGTGACACCCCACGCAATGCCTATTTTAACAGTTCAATCACAGAATATACCTTAACATGCATTGAGACAAATATGTGAAATAATGAAAAGCTTAAGATAACGTAAATCATACAAGGACTCACTGACTCCATCCTCACGCTACTCTTATCACACACACTGGAAACTGTCTTGACGCTACAGCAGAGGCTAATATCCACGGTCTTTCCTATCTGTGTTCTTGGTGGTACAGCCAATCAGCTTCAAGTAAAATGAATTGGCTGTTTTGCTAGTGACAGCCAATAGTGTGTCACACTGTGCCTTGGTATTTCAGGTTCCCAAGCTAGATTGTTTTGAATATATTAGATATACTCTTTGGAAAAAAACACAGGAGAGCTCAATAGAACTTTTCAAACAGGTCTATGATTAACTAAATTGCGGGGATCCCCACCCTTACATGGCATTAGTAAGTAAGTAAGTCAAGTTTATTTGTAAAGTGCTTTTCACAGACACAAAAGTCACAAAGTGACAACCAACTTAAATCCCAGTAAAGGTAGTAGAAAAGTAAAAGTAGTATTTAGTTGTAGGATGCGAATTAAACACACACATAAGAATCCCAATAAAATCATGACATGAAAGCCTGGGTGAAGGAAACGGTTTTCAGTAGTTTTTTGAACACCTAAACAGAGTCAGCAAAGCGAAGCTGCAAGGGCAGGCTGTTCCACATTCTGGGAGCCACGCACTAAAAAGCGCTGCCCCCCTTAGTTTTAAAGTCTTTCCACAAGGGTTTAAAACAGCACATGATTTAATTACCTTACTTAAAACAGAAAAGCAACAGTATTACCTGTGGATGCTTAAATATTTTAACAAAATATTTATTACAGTTCTGATTATATTTATAACATTTATTTCTCATTATTGACCGACTGGAGCAAAAATGCAGAATAAACACGCTACAAATTTAGTCGGTGCAACTTTCAAGTGTTTTCTGCACAGAACACTACTACTTTTTGTCATCCAGTTCCTGATAGAGTAATGGGAAGATCATATTAGCTGGTAAATTAGTCAGGCTATCTGCTCTAGGAGAGCTGTCAGTAGGCCACTTATGGTCTCAGTCATATCTCCCAGTCTGTTTTCTGACACGCTAAGCCTGTGTGAGAAAAAGTCTGTCACCTGTACCAGGTCACCAGGGTCCGATTCAAAAAATAAAAATAGTGTGTGCACCACTAGAGCATCCAACAGGCCAAATTTATGATTGGCATGCAGAGTGTGGAGGCATGGCTCTCAAAATATGATATCCTCGTCCAAGCAGTGCTTTGTGATTCCAATATTCCAAGCACTGGTGATGCAATGTGATGTACTGTGCTGCTCTAGACCGCAATATTATTCCCGTCCAAAGGGTGGTGCCAAAGTTGATGTCAAAGAAAATGGTAAAGAAAAGCAAAACAGAAGAAGAACCTTTGGAAAATGTATCTCTCAGCAATACATGGACAGTGAAACACTGCATCAATATCCTTGTTTAAGTTCTTTTCTTCTTCATCTCCTCCCAGTAGACAGTGTTCAAGCCAGTGCTAAGGCTGTCCCCCACTCTTATGGTTTGGTTTAACTAAGGCCAATATAGTATAAACGAGGACATGTGCTTGTCGTCATGATACGGGGGCTCACGTTCATGGATATAGCGAGGTATGTCAAGGCTTTCCAGCAGTGGGCAGCAACAGGTGCAGTGGGTGGGTATTACTTCATGCTCCATTCAGCCAAAAATTCCTGTTTTGAGTCATGACATTTTTAAAACCTTGGTATACCTTGGTACGGGAAACCAGCCCGTGTCCACACTCAGGCAGCAATTAAAATGTTCTGTTCACTGTCATGTGTGAAAAACATCATGAACTTTCAAAGTCCCTAAATAATCTCTGAATGACACTAATCATGATTTTGACCTTTGTGGGTAAAGATAACACCCGGCCTGGTACAGGAAACAGTCTAGATGCTTCTATAAGCGGAAACTTAAACTTAGTTGAGGTTGATTCGTTCGTTGCCACACAAAGCCCTGAATGAATCATTTCATATTCAAGTCGGAGTTAAACGTGCATCACCTGCCGTTTGTATTCCCCGTGTTTGTCTGGCCAGGCTTAACCAGGCAAAAAGGAAACGGCCTGAACAAAGGGGAAGTTCAGGTCTTGCACATTGCTGGCACAGACAGACAGACAGACAGCGACGATATGCACAATCTGATACACACGTGTGGCAAATTGTTTCACTCAGATAACTGTGGCACATGGACAATTTCTGCTCTTCACTTCCTTTCTGTCGTTGTTAGCATAGATGGCACCTTCTAGACATGAACAGCTGCAGCCCTCAGCTTTCACTTCCCCTTCTATGAAACCACACATGTATCTGTTACCACAACAAGTTCTCTAAATGTGGCCTCTAATACCCTCTGTGCCTGCGCCATGGCACCTCATGCACGCATGTGCTGTCATGCATGCTTATATAAATAAATATAGAGAAAACGGCTGCCACTGTGGTTCAAATGAAAGCAGCCTGGGAGGTGACTTTATCTGCTGTCCCTTGTGTTCATTGTTGCAATTTAATGATGTTTCCAGACCAGTGAGGGGGAAGAGATCTTGTTTTTTTGCAGAACTTCTTGTATGGAGCTTTCTTTATATTAGATGGTAGATTTCCATGTTTGCATAACATATGGACATGACTCAAAGCAACAGACATGCATGCACACAAACAGCAGCATTGCGTGACTGAGGCTTCACATCTCCCTGTCTCTGTTTCACTCAACGAAAGCATGAAAAAAACTCTAACTCACAGTAATGTGAGAACTCTCTGTGTGTGTGTGTGTGTGTGTGTGTGCGTGCGTGCGTGTGTGTGCATGTGGTACATGCATTCACCGGGACAGACTGCCTATGCCCTTGTTTGGCATCTGTCTTTGTCATTTACACGTCTACTATATATGCCTGTGCAGAAATAGACTGAGTCTCATGCACCCCCTTTACACACTGGTGGAGCCGGCGTAGCTCGCTCCAGAAAAAAAAAACCACCTACTGTATGTTTGCATTGTTTACAAGTACACATGCTTCTCCACATTCACACTTGAAGCCCTTTATTTGTGAATGAACTCACTTGACGCAGCTCAGCCTCTTCTTTTTTTCTCTCCGTCCTCTGGGAATCTAACGAAACCATTGCTATCTGAAGGCATAAGCCTGCAGTCATTAACAATGCCTCTCTAGTCATTCCTGTTGAGCAAAAAAAAAGCCCTCCTAATAGGAAGGGCTCCTGTTGGCTTGGATGTTCAATGTACTGCCAAAGCAATCTCATATTATCTTGTCCGCAGAATGAAAGGCTTTTTGGATGTCCAGGTGGCTGATTGAGCTGTTCCCAGGAACAGCCTGTGACAGCATGCCACCCTGTGCCAAAGTGTTGCTATTTCCCAGGCTTCAGTAGTAGATGCTTTCAGTCCATGCAAAGAGTGCCCAATTACCCTGCCACAGAGTGAGCTCGTGGCACCAGACGCATGCCACAGCAACAAGAGATATTGGGTTAAGTGAGGCCATTGATAAGGATCTAGACGTACGTTTTTATGGACACGTGCACAAGCCTTTGGAACCTTGCTGATTTGCATGCACTCGGATTCATACTATTATTGGGTCAGTTTGACCACAGTAGTTGTTATAGGGTGGCAGTGATGCACTGGTTGTCAACTGTCTAATCAGAGGAAAAGAAGAAAATACTTCAGTTTGGATTATCTGGAATTCACTCCAGTTTTTGTGTTTTAGTCATTCTTCGGCAAATACCTTTACTGCTTGACCTGCAGTTTCATTCGTCTGTTTTGTGTTTGACCCCATTTGATTTCTGTCCATCCGTCCGTCCATCCATCCATCCATCCATCCATCCATCCATCCATCCATCCATCCATCCATCCATCCATCCATCCATCCATCCATCCATCCATCCATCCAGAAGTTAATTCTGGAAGTTTAGAATCACCCAATGGGCCCTGAAAAAAAGAAACTGATTATAACAAGTGTTTACATCCGCCACACATTCGATCGGAATGAATCATTTTGACATCCGCAGAACTATCTAAAATACCGGAAACGGCCGTAGAAGAAGAAGTAGCAGACTTCCGCTGTAAACAAACATGGCTGCGAGTGTTTAAAATGGAGCAGTATGATGTTCTTTAGAGCGTGCTTTTATTTTGTTTTTCTGGTCACAGTTTTACATCTACAAGCCTTTATTGTTGTGCACACCGTGTACAGCACTCTAAATTTAAGGATAAGAACCGTTTGTCATCACACATCCAAAGCACAGATCACAAAAATGAGGATATGACATTTGTGTAATGAACTACATTCAGAACAATTATCTATGACACCTAAATCGTGTATTTCACCTAATTTTAGTGCCATGTGAGTGGACACTGAGGCCAGATGAGGTACTTATAACGATATAGGCAGGTTATAAGCTTGCTTTCTTTTTCAAACCATAGCTTTAAAATATCTTCTTTTAGTACGTTTATCACATAATAGATGTATTTCTTTTTCTACGTTCACATGCCGTCTTGAGGATTCAGCCTTCACAATTTTCGGATCTTCAGTGGATATGCTCAGACATTTACTGGAAGCAGTATCATATGTGCATCTGTGCACATCGGTATATCAAAACACACACTTTCGGCTTGCCTTTTTCCTTTCTGTGGTCTTTGGAGAAGGTTGTGTGGAGAAGGAAGTCTGCAGGGAGATTTGCCAGCTGTGAGGGATCTGTTCCACAACTGTAAACATGGTCTACGACACCCTCCCTCCCCACTACGACCCCCATCAACGCCCCCAAGCCCAGATCTCATTTCTGAAAAGTGCGTCTTTTGAAATGCTTCAGCTCATGGGTGTGCCTCCACACCCCCCACAACACCACTACCAAACATCCTACCCACTCTATCCCCCCGCTCCCTTTTCCTTTTTCTGTTTCCTGTTGAGCTGGCTAGACTCCTTTGACAGATTTACAACTCGGGGGTCAAAGTTTTCCGACGGCAGCAGATAAATCTTACAATACCCCCCCAGCCCCCGCACCCGCCTGCTTCTCCCTCACCTGATAAAAAAGACACACACTGTCAGAACAGCCAAGCTGTGCTGCACCCACTGTTGGCACACCACCCACCACCTCACCCCACGACCTTTCATGTGTAATTTCGCCTCTTTTAAAAAAAAATAAAAGCAAAACTGTGTTCTTCTCTGCACGAGCATGTGGGGAAGGATTCCTGTGTTGTAAAACAGCTGTGTGTTGGTGCGTGCGTGTGTGTGTGTGTGTGTGTGTGTGGTTGCGTGCGTGCGTGCGTGCATGTGTGTGTGTGTGTGTGTGTGCACAAGTCCCAGTTTTGTGGTTGAAAGAAAAAATTTGGGACATTGTTCCTAAACCACGAAGGCAGGCTCCAGTTGTTTCTAGGGGGTTGGTCCAATACGTTTTTTCTTCTTTTACCCGCTGAATGATTTCTATGTTTTGGTCCCAGTGTGACTCTCGCTCTGTTTTTGTCTCTTCTCCAAATAGATAAAAGAGGCAGGAGTGTGCTTTATTCCAACAGCATCAGTACTACTTCTCCCTACTTTTGTTCTGACCCACAAGCTTAAAACACACACAGCTCTGGGAGCCAGGTTTTTTTTCCCACTCTCTCCTTTCCCCAGCTCCTTCTCTGCTCTGATCTCCCCTACAGAGGGGGAGGCATGTTTATCATGGTTCACAATCTGCAGCCAGAGCCCTTAAACCTCTTTCAGCTAGTCTAATAAAACATACACATTACTGTACTTTGGTCTGTTCTCTCCCCTTCATTTCCTCCCGTGAGAAAGCAGCAGGTTTTGGACTTATTTGGATTGGTGAAAGACATAAGGAGCTATGCTAGCATGCAAAATGGTGGTCAATATTTCTTTTACTGAAAATAAAGATGACACCCTGATCTTCAGCATTCAAATGAAACACTGAAAAAAAAAGCAGAAGCTTTGCATGATGTTGGTGTTGGACAAGTTCAGTGGAAAAAGAAAAGGACCACCGAGCAAAGTTTGGGAAGACCAAAAGATTTGAAGGCTTCAGTACCTGTTGTTAAATCGCCTTCAAACAGGTTAAAGACTGCGCTACAAATTTAAAAAAATCTGCCAGTACATGAACGCTTTTTGTAGGTTCTTCTAGTGTGCAAACAGCTTGGCATTTACAGAACTTCTGGAGGTGGATCGTAGCGGTTTATTTTGGACAGAGCAGTCAGTGTATGGTGGTCCTAGTGGAGTACGGTGGCACTAGTGGCAATGGATCCATGATGTGAGTCATGTAAGAAGAAACAGGGTTAAGTCAAACAGTGTTTACATCATGGAAGAACAAGTGTAGGTGGATGAGGAGTTTAAATACCTTGCTGCTCGTCTGGACAACAGACTGAACTGAAGACTAAGCTGTGAAGCCGTCTACAAGAAGAGACAGAGCAGACTGGACTTCTTGAGGAAGCTTAGGTCCTTCAAGGTTTGCAGGAAGATGCTGGAGATCTTCTACAAGTCTGTTGTGGAGAGTGTAATCTCTTCAGCCGTCATCTGTTGGGGTATCAGCATCAGAGCCAGGGACTTAAAAAGGTTTAACAACCTGATAAAGAAGGCTGGTTCTGTTCTGGGGACAACCATGGAACATCTGGAGATGATAATGCAATAAGGGATTCTTTATAAAAATCAAGAACATTATGGGTAACCGAGAGCATCCTCTTCATGAGACTATCATACGACATCAGAGTGTCTGCAGTCAGAAGAAGCCAAAGTTAATATTCTTCATTTTCAGACTGGAAAAAGAAACCGAGATGTCTCTTAAAGTCTTACTTTGAACTTGGACATTTGGTTATCAAACTTAAAATCCAAAATGGCTGCCACACATTTGAAACAATATGATAGCTACTGCAGTATAATATTTTGGTTTTTATCATGTTTCAAATGCAAAAACATGATTGCTGTCAACTTGTATTGCTAATGTTGGTTAGCCTTGTTATTGAGTGCAACAGTTAGGACATCCCAAAGATGTTTGTACCTGCAACGAGATCAAGATAAAGTTAAATGTAGCATTTTTCTTCGATCTGAATTACAACTTCCAAGGTTAATGAAATGTAGCATAATGTCTCAAACTTTCCTTTAAGGGCCAAGGAATGTCCAGGTTCCGGTTAGGAAGGATCAGATTAATTTTTGTTCCAATGCCCTCAAATATTCTCTCAACAATTTGCTGCTATTTGCTCTTATAACAAGAACTCATGAAATGAAGTGATACATTTTCACAAAATATGAAATAGCAATAGTGGTTCACTACAAAGCCAGGTAAAAATACACAGATTAGTAAAATTTGTATAAGACTATCTGAAAGTTTGAGGCCAAACACAGTCAGGAACAGTTAGAATCCTCTACAGTTGTGGTTCGCTGTTCCAACGCACTGATGTGACCTCGGCTGATGAGTGAGCAGAAGAAATCATTTCATGCCACATGTCATTGCCACAAAATTCTGAGTCACAATTTTGAAAACAAACATTAGAATGAGTCGGATGCATTTTGAAAACAAGCCCTGTGGTCTAATGAGGCAAAGTTGTCGTTAAATAAAACTTTTAAGACTGGACCGCACAAGAGAGGGTACCACCATGCTTTTGGCTTTTTTTTTTTTTGTGCATCCAGAGGCAAAGAGAACAATCTGTCAGTGAAATTAGTGTCGATTAAAGGAAGCGACACCAAATTATTGAAAGACAAGCAGGCTTTCTCTTGTGCTCCGTTTCACCTCGGAGCTTTGTAAGTCAGCTTTGAGTCCACAATACTAAACACTACCTAACACACACGCTTACATTCTTCACGTATTTTTGAATCAATGAGTGTGATTGATTCAGCTACGCGTTGACAGCCAGTCCTGATCAATGTTAGATTTGGTGACGGCTGCGGACCCTTTATCACAGTCGTTCATAACGTGCATCAAAACAAAGTGTCAGAGAGTCCTTCCATGTCTTGTGATAAATCGCTGCCTGTTTTATCACAGCACCTCATTATGTCTGACATCAGGTTTTCTCAGCAAACGTTGTTCTTCAAGTTCAAGTTGTGTCCAGAACAAAGGGAGTCGGACGAATTAAATATTTATGCCGCTGCAGGCGCAAACTTATTCCTGGTTTTTGATGTACATAAACCTGAAGCTGCTGGCTGAAAATACTGATGTTCTAACAAAGACAAAGTTATACTTTGTTGTTTTCTTTAAGTGTGATTGTTTGGAGTAGGTATAAGTAGTGAGTATCATACCTGCAGAAAAGAGCATTTAGCTTTTTGATCATGTACTCAAAATTAAAAAAACATTACAGCCTCCAGGATTTTAATTAGCAAGCAAAAACAATTAGCCGTTTAGCTAACGACGACTATACGTTATTATATATTAATTTGGGTTTAACTAAATTTTCCTATTTAAGTTAAAGATCATGAATAAGTCTCAGGTTGTTACCTGCTTTATATTATGAAAGTTATGACTTTTTGATCACATTGTAAATGGTCCAAACAAATGAAATAGTAATAAAAAACATTCTGACTGGTGTTTAGTAACATCACTGCATGACATCACTGTTCTTTATGTTTCTCTTCAAGAACTTGATTGGATGCTGTGTTAGATCTGCGGATTATAATAAATAACCACAAACTGGCTTGAAATGAATAAAACTGTTAAGTAATTGAAGAAATATATGTACACTTTATAAATATACACACTTTATTTATTACAGCTGATCATCTGAAGTCGAATTAATGTCAAACAGTTTGTTTCTGGGACATTTGCATGTAGAAACATTGTTTTCCAGTTGAACGAAAATTCAGATAAAGCTCCCAACAACACCCAAACCTGCAACTAAAAATAACAGTCATTACAGAGATATATCATATATAGATACATATTAATCTTATATATAATTCAATATGATTTAGGATTAACAGAGGTGGGTAGTTACTAGTTACATTTACTAGATTGACTTTTTTGGAAAAACAATAATTTTAGCAGTAGCTTTACTACATTGTACTTTTAGTTTTTACTTGGGTGATATCATTATGATGTATCGCTGCTCTTACTTGAGTAAGATTTCTGGACTTTCTACTCACTGTAAGTAAATTTTCTGAATGAAGCATGTTTAAATCAAAAATACACCAGACACAGACACACACCTACAATTTATTAAAGGAGACCTCCTGTTTCTACACAAACTTTGCTTTCTAATATAATTTTCTGTCTGTTGAGCTTGTTGCATTTGGAGGTCAAGTGAATATGCAGCAAAACCACAAATTGTCACTGTAGTTTTTACCCTGATCTAAGATATACACATTACCTACTATAAGTAGTTGCAGTACATTGAAAAAGAATGACTTAGAAAAGTGTTTCTTCTCCCTAAAATGTGTTATTTTGTAATAATGTAATCATATTTTTTGTATAAATCTTTTTGTTTTAGTCTTTAAAATACCAAAATTTGCCCATAACTTGGACATCATTTAAAAAATAATAAATCAGATGTTACCCAGTACACAAGTAGCCCGTACTTGAATAATTATGTGGCTTCTTTTTACTTGAGTAAAAATATGTTGAAGTATTCTTCCCCTTGCTTGAGTACAATTTTTGGGTACTCTACTTACCTCTAAGGATTATTAATAATAATAGAACATTGCTAGAAGTCCTTTATTGGTGACATATTAATGAAACTATTAATAATAAAGACAATGAACACATATTCTGTGGATCATCCTCTTGCTTAGGGTTGACAATATCTTGAGCTTCAAAAATCTCAAAGAGCAATGTTTAATCATCATCATCATCATCATCATCATCCAAAAATAGAGAAGTGTAACTGCAAACTTACCTAAACTGGAAGGGCTGTTAAAGGGAGTGTTAATCAGAGACGCAATCAACAGGCTCATGATGACTCTGCAGGAGCTGCAGCGAGCTGAGGTGGAAGAAACAGTTGCCAGAAAAAGTATTGCATGTGCTTGCCTTTATGAAGGAGAAAAAGTCTTAAGTTGTGCCACAAAAACAGGGGACACAGTAAACATGTGGAAGTGTATGCTCTGGTTGGAACAATCTGATGGACATACAAAATGCTATGTGAACAATTAACATTCCACATTCCCCTGAGTTGACAACCTACACGGCAGTGGCAGCATCGTGCTGTGGGGATGCCTATTTTGTTGCTGGAATCTGTCCAACCTGACTGAGTTGGGACTATTTCAAAAAGAAAAGGCAAAAACATTTTGTTGTGACATTTTTAGATGTGAAAAATAGGAAGTCTTTAGGTTCTTAATGCTTAATGCAGATGCATGTCATCCTTTACATGCTAATAAAACACAGCAGTTTGTAGACAAAGACAAAATGTAGGAAAAAAAATTAAAATTCAAGGGTATTAACACTTTTGTAAGGCCGTGCTTAAAGCAACTGGTTCAATGAATCTACCTTCTCTGTGGCACAGAAACCTTCAGCAGTTCTTAAAAACAGACATGCTGTCACAATCTTAGATGCTTATGAGACGAAGGTTTTAACAAGTGTGTGACACGCCTGCAGCAAAGCCCATATGAATCAGTTGAGTCTTAAGAAAGACTCATGTTGAAACAAAAAAAAAACACAAAAAAAGAATCTAAAAGTGTGGAAACAGTCTCCCAGTGAGAACACACCCAGTCCAAAGGTCATCCTGTTTCTCGAACTACACACAAACACACACACACAGACGGTCCTTGAACACACCGTCAGTAGATCCAGGTTCTTCAAAGCCAAATCCAACTTTAACTTTCGCAAGAATATTCCTTTGACCGTCAGAGTGTTGGTTAAAGGTTGGACGAGGCAGAATTGATTCTAAATAAATAAAAGACTTCATTTAGTTTTAAGACCCATGCTCCAAAACACATGCATTTATGAGCACACACTATCAGAATTGCAGGGTAGCATATCAAATATTACAAAACATCACAAGGCTTGTGCAACACTCCACGTGCTGCAGCATACGCTTTATCAAGCAGTGACCCCCCCCCCCCCCCCCCCCCACCCCACCCTCCAACAACCTTCACACATCAGCACCATGGGAATGAGTGATATGATGGCAAGTGAGGATGAGACAGAAAAAGGCTTTCTGACAGGGAAGAGGAGAGTTAAAACAGTAAAGAGGGAGGAATGAAAGGAAAGTGGGGGTGGAGGGGGACCATCAGAGGTCTCCAGGGAAATCTTGTCGGAGCAAAGTGTGTGTGTGTGTTTTGGGGGGGGGGGTTCATTGGAGTTAGCACATCAGAGATGAGGGAGATTCGAGGAGTAGCAAATGAACCGATGTGGCGTCCTTTCTTCAACTGTGCCTTTACATCCCATGATCCTCTTTTGCCTGAGTTTGTTTACGACGCCTTGGAAAAGTATTTATACGCATTTGACGTTTTCATATTTTTTCACTTTACAACTTCAAACTATAACGGATTTTATTGGAATTTTACATCATAGACCAACATAAAGTTTTTTAAGCATAAAGCAAATTGGAAGCAAAATTGTACATGGGTTTACAAAGATTAGAAATTGATTTGATTTACTGAGGTGGGTAGTAACTAGTTACATTTACTCAGTTACGTGTACTTGGGTATGTTTTTGGAAAGAAATACTTTTAGTAGTTTTCCTGCCCCATACTTTCTACTCTTACTTGAGTATTATTATTATGAAGTATCACTACTCTTACTTGAGTAAAACTTCTGGATGCTCTACCTACAAGTTACTTCACTGAATGCAGAAAAATGAGGGTTCAACCAGAAAGAAGCACCAGACACAGACACATTTGGATATTTTTGTCTGTCTAATTACATCGTTTTAGGATATTAAATCGGATGTTCTGATTAGTTACTTAGTACCTGAGTAGTCTTTTTACCAAATACTTTTTTACTCTGATTTGAGTAATTTCTTAGATGGCTACTTTTTACTTTTACTTAAGTAAAAATATGTTGAAGCTGTGCTTTCCTTACTTTAGTAAAATTTTTGGGTACCCACCTCTGCTAATTTAGGTCCAGACTTTGACTAGGCCAGTCTAACACATTAATATGTTATTAATATAAGATAATTTCCCTTATGTTTGGGGTCGTTGTTCTGCTTGAATGTGAACCTCTGTCCCAGTCTTCTGAATCAGAATAAATAAATATGGACCCATATATCATTTTCCTTCCACTTCTAACTGATATACCAGCTTTTTTTGTTTTATGTGAATGTGAAAAAGCTCCAGTTTGCATAACACTGAATCTCAATAAATCTTTTTACAAGACCTCTCATCAGATTACTGCTTTCTCCAAAGCTTCTGCTTCTCTCTTTAATGTTATATTCCCGCCTAGTTTATAGGACTTGCTTCTCCTACTCAAAATCCCACTGTCCCACATCTCCCTTCTTTCTCTCCAGTTCTAAGCAATTCTGTGTTTCCTCCCCTCCTCAGGAATAATAAGGAAGGGATAGACAGTCAAGGAAGTAGGACAGAAAGAAAGAGAGCTTACATAACACTCTAATCTGGTTGATTTTCTTTGGCTTCGCGCACCTTGTGTCACTCCAGTGGTCTTATGTTGGCCATGATATCAAGTGACAGGCCAGCTTTCCACTTCGACAAGCCTGTGTCCATAAAGCAGCGAGCAAGAGAGAGGCCGACACGAGAGAGGGAGGGATGTCTGAGGAAGGGGAAAGGAAGGCAAGGAGATATTAAAAAATAATCAGATGTAAGCTTGCAGGAGCAGCAGATGAGGATATGATGGGAAAGAAGGCAAAATATAAACAACAACACTGAGTAAAGCAATACCATCCTGCGTCCGATGCTGCATCTTCCACTGGGTCAGCTCCACCCTCCAGCGGTGCAGAGGTCGGCCATTCTATATGAGCGATCCAGTGACCTTTGAGAGCAAACATTGACGTTAACTTTACTTGATTTGTTTGCTTGCTTGCTCCACCACAGTGGCAAAGAGAGAAAGAGAGCGACGGATAGAGAGACAGAGAGAGTGGAGTGTGTTTCTGAAACTAGGCCAGTCACTGTCTAGAAATGTGAACGCTCCCGTTTTAAGCCATTCCCCAGAGGTGGAAGGCTGACTGCCGTCTGCCTGCCTGCTCGGCCACTTCACTGTCCGCTGTGCTGCCGTCACTGTCATCACTGTCGTCACCTGTTACATGTTTCATACTAAAAATGTTCACAGCCAATAAGATAGTTACATTACGTTTACATGCTTTAAAGGGCTAGTTATTAAATGTCTAGCAAAACAAATAAGACATTTCAAAACATAAAAGAATTCCAGTTTTTATTCTATTAACATAGGTTTTTTATTTGGTTTGTTATAGCAAATTCTACCTTATGCTCAATATATACGCTATATTGCAAGAC
Source organism: Valencia hispanica (assembly GCA_963556495.2). Lineage (NCBI taxonomy): Eukaryota > Metazoa > Chordata > Actinopteri > Cyprinodontiformes > Valenciidae > Valencia > Valencia hispanica. The sequence goes on from OY747721.1 coordinate 38,140,342, forward strand.
GGTTGTCTGCCTTCACACTAATGTTAACTTCATTGACATCCTATTCATAATCCAAAGGGTTTGACATAACGTTACCCCACCCTTTTCAGATATAACAGCTTCATATTTTCTAGGACGGCTTTCCATCAGGTTAAGGTGGGTCTTTATGGTAATTTTTGACCATCATCCCAAGAGCAGATTTGTGAGGTCAGACACTGATGATGAACAAGAATGTCTGGCTGCCAAGAATTCAGTAGACCTTATTTTGCTTGTATATCAATACTTTGATAATTTGATTGACTCACAGACAATAGAGTTGATTGAAGTCTAGTTGTTTTGAAATCGGAGGGTCGTAGGTTCAATTCCAACCTCCCCCTGTCACATGTCAATGTGCCCTTGAGCAAGGCACAAGTTGCCTACCGGGCTTTGTATCGGTGTACGTATGTGAGTGTAAAATGCTTTTGAATGGTCAGTATGACAAGAAAAGTGCTATTTAAGTCCTGTCAATTTATTGTTTTAGATTTCCGACGTAAGACCCAAATCCTGAGGCATGTGAAATTCTGGCTCACCAGCAAACTGAGACAAAATAGAAAACATAAATGTGTAGCTTTTGCTATCATGAGCTGCATGTTTTGGTTGTGCTTTCTGTCCTGTTAACGTATCTCTGGCTACCTGCAAAAATGGTCATAATCCTCAAAAATTTTCCATAATGACAGTTGCAAAATTTATTCATTAATTTTCATGAGCGAGAGAGAGGTGAGAGAGAGGGAGAAATATCAGCTTTCTTCACCTAAAAACAGAGGGTGACTAATTAGAAATGTGTTGCAATAAGATATTTATGGGATCAGAACAGTATCACCTTGAAATGAAAATAAATATTGGCATTGAAAATAAAAATTGGCATTGAAAAATATTATTGTAACTGAAAATGTTAATTTTTAATCGGAAATAAATCTAGGAAATTTTTTTGTATTGAAAGTAAAACATTTTTTTACAATGCCAATCCTTTTTTACAATGTCAATCTTTTTTTACAATGCCAATCCTTTTTTTTACAATGCCAATCCTTTTTTACAATGTCAATCTTTTTTTACACTTCCAATCCTTTTTTACAATGTCAATTTTTTTTTACACTTCCAATCCTTTTTTACAATGCCAATCCTTTTTTACAATGCCAATCTTTTTTACAATGCCAATCCTTTTTTACAATGCCAATCCTTTTTTACCATGCCAATCGAGTTTTACAATGCCAATCCTTTTTTACAATGCCAATCCTTTTTTACAATACCAATCGTTTCTTACAATGCCAATCCTTTTTTACAATGCCAATCTTTTTTTACAATGCCAATCTTTTTTCAATGCCATCTTTTTTTCAGCTTCATTCAGGTGATACTGTTTTGAAGCTTGTGTGTGCACGCGCATGAGGGGCGGGGCTTCAGCCCCCCATATGTTTGCATGAACGAGGCAGGAGGGAAACTCCAACTGTCCGAGTGGGATCAAAATTTTCTTTGCTTCTAATGTGGTTTGTGGAAGGTGATAATCTGCAGTTGGGGACCCGATTTATGACAGTCTTTCTGTAGTCTTTTGAATCAAACATGTTTGATATTATCCTAGTCCTAGTCCTAAATCCTAGTGTAGTCGTTGTGACGTAAATCAATCAACAACCAATAAAGCTGTTCTCACACAAGCGGAAGCACAAAGCTACAGATCCTGGCAGGGGTCAGGTGCAGAAATAATTTTTGTGGGGTAAGAATCTGTACCCTCGGTTTACTAAACCATGCGCATGGAGTCGTAATCTGTTCCCTCCGTTCATTCAACTATGTGACTGTGTGGGGGTCCTGTCTGCTTCAGAGTGTACCCTGGCTGTTTGGGGTTGTACTTTACTGCTATGGCACAATGGTTAATAAGCAGGGTTACATCACCGATGATGGCGGGTTCAAATCCCGTTTACAACATTGTCTTGCCACATATCAAATTTTTTTTGTTCCTGCGGGAAAGTAGGCTATAAACATAGGTGTCATATTTATAAATAACAGTTTTGTAGCCACCTTTGGAGCCTGGCAGGGTCTATACACAACAAATACAATATTTGTGTTCCATGGCTGAGTAATGGGCCATAAATTAAAAAGTGTATACCAACCTTGCCCCCTGGAATACAGGCACAAACCAGCGCTATCTGTGCATCTGCATGGAGCAAGTGGTACAGCATAAACACCTTGCATTAAAAAGATATGAGTTAACCAGTTACTTGATGATACAGTACCCACTTTGAATGCAAGTCTTTATTTGACATAACATTAATCTTGGCAAAGAATGCTACAACATTCGCACATAAAGAAACTGTATAATGCTGAGCATAATGGGAGGAATTTTGCGGAAAGCTAAAATAGCCTAGGTGTATTCTTTTAAATAGTGTCCCAACAAGATTCAATGTTTATAAAATCTTTAGTCTGAGACTAAAAAACTGTTAACCCAAGTCTTTAGATGTGAGCTGATAATCTTTAAGAATCTTTTCTAAATCGTTTCAAAGTCTCTAGGGGTACAGAAAGCATAATGTGGTTTGTGGAATAATAATAATAAAAAAATAAGATATAAACGGTTTCTTCTCAGTTTGCCATGGTAGTTGGCGCGCATTACCGCCACCTTCTGGTTTAGAGTGTGTGTCACAATTACGTTTTGCAATCTAATAAAAAAAAACGAGTTGTCAGTGTTGATAGCTTTGCTTACACCAGTCTTAATTGATTTGTTAACGTTATTGACATGTATTGTAAATATGTATTGTGGATCTGAAATAAATAGTTATTTAATATGGTATAGCCTATATAGTGTGTATTTACATCCCTTCATACCACACTGTCTGTAATGAGGAGAGCCTCCAACAAAGACAGGCTACACAAACATAAAACCTTATCACAAAGACTCCTAGTCTACTGGTCAGTATAAGAAACTGAGAAGAAACTGTTTATGTTTTTTTTTCATCCACAAACCACATTATCAGCAATGTAAATGTCCTGTTGTTTCTCGCGTCTCGCCTCGGACAGTCGGAGTTTCCCTCCTGCCTCGTTCATGCAAACATATGGGGGGCTGATGCCCCGCACCTCATGCGCGTGCACACACAAGCGTCAAAACAGTATCACCTGAATGAAGCTGTAAAAAATGATGGCATTAAAAAAAACATTGGTACTGAAAAAAAGATTGGCATTGTAAAAAAAGATTGGCATTGTAAAAAAAATGAAAGTTTGAAAACTTTAGTTATTTATTTCAATGCATATACATGAGTTTCATAGAAAAAAAATCACTTTCAATACAAAATTTTTACTAGATTTATTTCAGATTCAAAATTTATGTTTTCAGTTACAATAATATTTTTCAATGCCAATATATATTTTTATTTTCATTTCAAGGTGATACTGTTCTGATCCCATAGATATTCTTCTGAGAACAAAAGGTTTGAATACTATACAGTTAACTATTGTAGTTGTTGCTTGTGTGGTTACTTGGTAGACCGATGAGAAGAGGCACTGGACCAAGATCAGTGTTCATTTTTTTAATTTTTCATCTAGTTACTGTGATTTTAATGGATACATCAGCACAAAGTGAACAAAATTCAAAGGATTACATATTGATTTGTTTTCATTTAGCAGGGATATTCAATTTTTCTTCCTCATCGGATAATGCAAAAGTTTTGTGAGTCATATAGAAACATACACAAGGAGTGCTTGTGACAGGCAACAAATGAACTTGGATAAAGGGGAGCAAACTCTCTACCAAGGCTTTGAGCAAAGGCTGTGACGCTTGCTTGATCTGACCCACTTTCAAAACCTGTCCTAAACCCCTTGTTTCATGGCCCTTTCTGTATGTGTAGTAAAAACAGCTTGCAGAGAGGATGGGCAGCCATGTGGAGGGAGCATACAAGGACAATCATGAAGGCACCCTGCCCGCCCCTTAGCTCTGCTTGGTGTGGCTAGCCCATTAGCATCATGTAGCTAATCCAACCAGGACAGTGCGACCTTAATCTCTTCATTTGTCTCTGAGCTCCAAACACATCTGGTCATCTCCAGATGCAAACCGTCACGCCTGCTGCTGATGGCTCTGCACGGCCTGTAGTGGGCGTGATCATCTTTGACAGGTTTTACAGCCCACACCCTACATCTCTATAGATCAACCCTTAATAAACTGTGCTCCCTAATCAGCTCTGACATTATGCATTGCTCAGACGTCGTGGGGATTGAGAGAAAACCAGACTGGGTCCGAGCCTTACTTTATGAACTTCTATTTGACCACCAGTGTCATTTTAAACCAGTTTTTAGGCTTTTATTACTTATAGCAACTACATTAAAAACCCAAATTATTATATCATTTGTATGTTTGGGATTTGATTAAAATAAAGTTATTTCCAAATAAATTCAAATTCAAATAAAGTTGAATGTTTTTTTCTGAGTATGTATATGCATGAAAATAAAATCTGATAACACTATTACAAACGTAACTTTAAGAAATATTTATGTTTTTGAAAAATCTACAATTTGAAACATTTGAAAAGTAAGATAAACAATCAAAACTATTTTTGATTCAGTTGTATATAAAATTACCAAATATAGTTTACATATGTTATTTTACTGCACTTTGTACTGATTTTATTTTCTTTATTGTAGCATCAGATAGGGCAAGGCAAGGCAATTTTATTTGTATAGCACACTTTCAACAGCAGGGCAATTCAAGGTGCTTTACATGATTTGGTGATTTAAAAAACAAAAAAAACAATTGAAATTAAAAGTAAAAGAAACACACATTACACATGATACACAATAAAGCAAGAGAAAGATTAAACAAAAAAAACAAGAGAGCATGAACACATTTCATACATATGACATCAAGCATTTACTCGAAGGCAATTCTAAACAGCTGGGTTTTTAGTCTCGATTTAAAGCAGTTCAGAGTTTCAGCAGCTCTACACTCGTCAGGAAGTCTGTTCCAGATAAGGGGAGCATAGAAACTGAAAGCTGCTTCTCCATGTTTAGTTCTGAGTCTAGGGATGTTTAGGGTATGTAGGCTAGAGTTGGAGGACCTGAGTGGTCTTGGGGATTGGTACTGTGACAACAGGTCTTCAACATATTTTGGTGCTAAGCCATGTAATGATTTATAAACTAGTAGGAGTATTTTGAAGTCTAATCTCTGAGCTACAGGGAGCCAGTGTAAGGACTTTAGAACTGGGGTGATGTGCTCTACTTTCCTGGTTCTAGTGAGGATGCGAGCGGCAGCGTTCTGGATCAGCTGCAGCTGTCTGATTGACTTTTTAGGCAGACCTGTGAAGATGCTGTTGCAGTAATCAATCCGACTAAAGATAAACGCATGGATGAGTTTTTCTAGGTCGTGTTGCAACATCAGTCATTTAATCCTAGAAATGTTCTTCAGGTGATAGATGGCTGACCTTGTTATTGCCTTTATGTGACCCTGGAGGTTCAGGTCTGAGTCCATTACTACACCTAGGTTTCGAGCCTGATCAGTAGTTTTTAGCTGTATTAATTGAAGCTGTGTGCTGACTCTTGATCGTTCCTCCTTGGGTCCAAAAATAATTACTTCAGTTTTGTTTCTATTCAGCTGGAGAAAGTTATGGCACATCCATCCATTTATTTGGTCAATGCATTGATTTAGGGTTTGAATGGGTTCAGAGTCACCTGGTGACATTGTAATGTAGAGCTGAGTGTCACCCGCGTAGTTATGGTAGCTAATGTTATTGGTTGCTATAATCTTGCCTAGTGGGAGCATGTAGATAATAAATAAGAGGAGCCCCATGATGGAGCCCTGGGGAACCCCACATGTGATTTCTGTTCATTCTGATGAAAAGTTTCCTATTGAAACATAGAAGTCCCTGTTCTTTAGGTAAGATTTGAACCAGCCAAGTAGTGTACCAGAAAGTCCGACCCAGCTCTCCAGTCGTTCCAATAAAACATAATGATCAACAGTGTGAAATGCTGCACTGAGGTCCAACAGAACCAGCACTGTGGTTCTTCCACGGTCTGTATTTATGCGGATGTCATTGAATACTTTGACGAGGGCAGTCTCTGTGCTGTGGTGAGCACGGAAACCAGACTGAAAAACATCAAAAAGGTTTGTCATTGTTATGAAGCTATTCAACTGCTGAAACACATCTTTTTCAATAATCTTACTGATGAATGGAAGATTAGAGATTGGCCTGTAGTTCTGCATTAACGTGTTGTCCAGATTTTTCTTCTTTAGCAGTGGTTTAATAACTGCTGTTTTTAAAGCCTGAGGGAAGACACCTGATAGCAGTGATGAGTTCACTATTTGAACAAGATCAGATCCAATAACAGGAAGAACCTTCTTTAGAAAAGCTGTGGGTAGGATATCAAGACAGCAGGAGGAGGAGCTTAATTGGATAATGATTTTTTCAAGGTTGTTCTGGTTTAATTCGTGGAATTCAGACATTTTCTCTACATTGTTGTTGATTGGGGATAGCACTGGTTGTGGGTTCGATATTGAGGTACAGATTGACCGTCTAATTGTTAGAATCTTTTCAGTGAAAAAGCTGGCAAATTCATTGCAGGCCCTGGTAGAGTTTAGTTCAGGGGCTACTGTCACTAAAGGATTAGTTAGTCTTTCCACTGTTGCAAATAGAGTCCGTGCATTATTAATGTTTCTGTTGATGATTTCAGAGAAGAACGATTTCCTAGCATCTTTTATAGTTAGCTGATATCTATTCAGTCTCTATTTGTAGATCTCACAGTGAACCTGGAGTCGAGTTTTCCGCCATTTTCTCTCGGCTCGTCGACACTCTCTTTTTTCACTACGTACCAGTGGATTACTTGTCCACTGAGACTTTTTTCTACCTGAAACTACTTTCACTTTAGTTGGAGCAATGGAATCCATGATGTCTGAGATTTTCGCAAGGAAATTATCTACCAACTTATTTACTGAGTTTGAGTTGGGAGATGAGGGGGATGTGGTGGAAGGATAAATGCGTTTAAAGGTTTCTACTGAACTGTCCCCTAGAAAACGCTTTTTTATAGTGGTCTTACTGTGGCTGGATAATTTAGCAGAGATGGTACTTTGAAAGAAAATACAGAAATGGTCAGATTATGCAATATTAATTACCGAGATGTTGGAAATATTTAAACCTTTGCTGATAATTAAGTCCAGAGTGTGTCCTTTATTGTGTGTTGGTTGTTTGACATGCTGGGTCAGGCCGAAGTTGTGGAGAGTATCATCTAACGTTTTTGCTTGTCTATCTTGGGGGTTGTCGGTATGGATGTTAAAGTCCCCCACGATGATTAGTTGGTCATAGTCGATACATATTACAGAAAGAAGGTCATTGAAATCATTAAAGAAGTTAGAGTTAAGTTTTGGTGGTTTATATAAACTTAGAAATAAAGCTTTGTTAGGCTCATTTATCTGGGTGGCTAGGTATTCAAAAGAATCAAATGTGCCCAGGGTTACCTTTTTAAAGTTCATTGAGTTGTGAAAGATGGTGGCTACACCTCCACCTCGTCTGTGTTTTCTGTTCTCGCTTAAGAAATTATAATTTGGAGGACTAGATTCTATTAATGAAGTTGTTTCGTTATTTTCATCTAGCCAAGTTTCTGATAAAAAAAGGGCGTGTAAATTATTCTCAGTGATGAAGTCATTGATAAGAAAAGACTTCCCGGATAGAGATCTAATGTTTAATAAAGCTAACTTAAGTATTGTGATGATGGGCAGCTGAACCTTCTGACAGGTTATCAATTTGAGATTTTGTTTAATATGAGAGCGTGTGGTTAACGATTTATGTTTCCTGCTGCTGATAATCACTGAAATCTTAGACTCGGGGTGGTGGGGAGGGGGGGGGGGTGCCGGGCAAGTTCTAGGAGACGGTAGGGGAGGATTTATTGCCCGGTTCCCTCAAATATCAAATATCTGTAATAATCAGTGGGGGGAAGCTCCCAGACTTATTGACACTAGTCCCAGGCGTTTGGTGTAGTCTAAGTTTAGGTGTTAATTGTGTCCCAAATTTGATTTGCTTGTTCAGTCTGTCTGTAAAGTTTCTAAATGGAGACTCATTTGATGTGGCCTAGTCACAGCAAGATGAAGACTTAATCTCTGATGGTTGTTTATCTGTTCGGTCCTGTGGTGTCATCATGACTTGGTGTTTTTGTTCTCGGATATTCAGGAGTAGCAGCAGATCTTGGTAAGGACATACAAACCATGAATGTCATTAAGGTCAAACACAATGTCATTTCAGTGGCGAAACTAAGGGAAGACCACAGGGGGAGCAATAGCCACCACTACAAATGTACAAGGTTCCCCCTAACCCACAGAGGTATTTTGACCTCTACAGCATCATGTCATATGTGGAAGACGGGGGCGTCTCAATGCACCAACGTTTTTCTCACACACCACAATTTATTTTGCATTGTAATGCACTTTATAGGTAATGCAGTAAGAATGAGTCAGACCCAGAACTCAGACCACAACCCAAGGAAAGTTAAACAGTTTTTTTTTTACAAAAATCAAAATGTTCAAGATGCTCTCTAACTTCTTCTTAGCTTTTCTGGTCAGACTCTGTGAAAAAGACTGGAAAGTGGGTGACAAACAAAACAAACAGGAAGCATTTGAAAACAGGAAGTAGAGGATTGCTCGGCAGAGGTGGGTTCCTAGGAAGTCCTCCTCTCAGACACTCAGACCTTGACAAAATTGAATCCTCTGAGATGTAACTATTGAGGATTGGAAATTGTCCTTTTACCTGGGATTGTTTCGCTCGCAGGACCGTGTAGAGGGGAAACATGAGTAGGAACATGGACATGGATTGCTTGAAGGCTGTGACAAGGTGCAAAGCACAAGTTCCTACAGGCAGCAGGAGAGGCGGAAGTGATCAGCAGCCAGCGGGTGCGGAAAGGACAGAGCAGAGGAGCAGCAGCACAGGCGGGGAGAAATCAGAAATGGAGCAAAGCAGCATGAAACATGGCAAATCAAGATGACTATATGTGTGAAGCATTTAGAAATATATATATTACATTTACATTAAATATGGTAGAAAGCGGCATGACATTGTGGATGTCACTTTATCTTGACCGCCCCCCCCCCCCCCCACACACACACACACACTTACCAGTCCCAATGTAATCTGTGTGCTGATGTAATTTATTTTCTTTCACTCTCTTCCTACTTTTTTGAAAGTTTGTTGGTATACACATTTTGGACATATGTGGCCTGTCAAAGACAATGATGCTGATCAGTGAAGCACCTATGTTTTTGGTGTTTTAGAGATTTAAATCTTAGTCAGATTTTAAAACACTCCCAAACCTTTCTGCAAGTTTAGGTTTTGCAGCAAAGAAAACAAAATGACATATTGAGTGTAACATACACGAAGCTACACTTCCTCTTTCCTTTAACCTAGTAGACATAAAACCACACTGCTGGTGGCAGAGACAACAGGAAAGAGCTAGGTTGGTGTTTTTGTGAATTAACTTGGGGGCAATTGTAGTTGAAAAGTGTCTGAACACAATGTTTACGAATAAGCTTCCAAAATTTACGTTCTTTTTTTTAATTATATCATGCAAAAACAAAAGCATGAGTGATATCCCTAAAATTGTTTTAAGAAAAGTGACAATTTTGGGGATTTGTGTCTTTGGTGTATCTGCTTTTGTTTCCTGTAAAAATGCCTATCTATTTAAAACTGTGTAAAAAATAATATGTCCGAAGGAAAAGACCAATCCTGATAGTATCGCTGTAAAAATTATTTCTGTGCTGAAGTTCATCCCAGCAACATTCAAACATTTTTTCATTGAGAGCAAACAATGCCTCTGCAAGATTTCCCTCCTTTACTGGTGTGCTTTTTCCTCTGAGCACATGCTTCCACAGAGAGATGAAGGGAAGGAGTTTCCCCTTCTTCGCCTCATTAAGGTCACATCTTCAGCAGGTTTGTAGTGGATCACCGGGAGACATTTGAGGATTATGGGTGACCCTCAATGGCTGTTTCTGTCAGTCTCTGAGCAGTCCCTCTTGTATTTGGAGCCCTGGGAAATTCAGCCGAAGTCACAGATGAGCAACATTTGATCCCGAGCGATCAGTATATGCCGAATCATTTCCCACTTGCGTGCCGTTGTGCGATCACTCACAGCGACAAACAGTCCTAGTTTAGACTATAAAAGCAGTGACTGAAAGGCCGACATGTTTGCATGAATGCATTCATCTCAGTTTAAAGCCAGAAAACAATAATCTTCATTATTAATGATCAGACATTTGGCTTGCTCAAACTGATGGCTGTATTCATTTAAAAAATGTCATTAAGAGCACATGATAAAATCTGCAATTAAACTCCTTTGATCTAAAGAAAACATTCCAACAAAGCCTTTGAATTTTTCTAATTAGAAGTCTGCTAAACGTGCAGTAAATGTCCAGATAACGGCATTTACTTATACTTAGAGGTTTCACTTGAAATGAGGCCGAACTATGTTTGGCTCTTTATGTCTGTGACTGTTTGTGCGCGCAATCCTTTAGGGCAGATGATGGTGACTTACACAGGAAACCCGAAACAGATCAAGCAGGAGATTTGGGTGGTGATAAAAGCCTAAACCTCAAACTTCCGTCATCATGCATATGATGTTTTTCTCCTGTTTCAGTGATGAACTCGATGCCACACACTAACGAAACAAAAGCTGACTTTTTCAGGGCGCTTCACTTTCTCTTTCTTTTTCCAGGAGCGGCTCTAATAAACAACAAACGTCTCGCTTTAAAACCGGGGCCAAAAGCAGGTTGTGCTTATGAAAATGTGTGTTGGGGAAAGTTCAATTTATGCTCGCTCACCCCCCTCTGAGGCTGTTTCCTGCTCGGCCATGCATTGCATCCCTTACTCTACATCACATCCAGGTTTTTCTTGCTTTTGTCACAGTGGGACATACCAATCAATAAGCAATTAAAAAGGCAAAAGGACAAAGGGGTTACACTGCTTAATTACAAACAGAGACAGCTTTAGGAGGATGTGAGCCCTTTGGCTAGAGTCAATTTTACAAGACAGCCCACTAAATTTTCTTTTACGGATGCAAATTATATTAAATCGATGGTTAGGTACACATCTACTTCATGATGTATAGGTGTTTTTCCTTTCTAAAAAGTCCCTTACAATCAAGGTCCCCTTTCTAGTAATGTCTTCATCCACACAAAATAGTGACCCAAAACGCAGTTACTGAGATAGACCAAAAACATGTGCACGTGTACTAAGCCGCTTTATTCCTTTACCCCAAATGATAATGATAATCCTGAGAAACCAATTGGCCTTCAGAAATCACCTAATGATTAAATGGAGTCCAACTGTTTGTAATTAGATATCCGTACAGATCTAGCTGCTCTGTGAAAGCCTCAGAGGCTTTTTTAAAAGAGAATATTAGTGTATTAACAGCACCATGAAGACCAAAGAACAGAGCAGACACATCAGGTATAAAGTTTAAACAGAGTTAGGTTACAAAACAAGTTCCAAGGCTTTCAATCTCAATCTCACAAATGGAAAGAGTTTGGAACAACTACAAACCCACCAAGACACTGCTTGCTCCTAAAACCACAGGCTGGCCAAGGAGAGCGTTGATCAGAGCAGCAGCCAGATGGTAACTCCGTGGAAAGAGCAAAGATACACAGCTCAGGTTTGAAAATCTGTCAATTGGACAATTATTAGCTGAACTTTAAAAAAAGAGTGATAATTTTTAAAAGTTCCATTTACAGTTGGCCATGCAAGGGTCAGAGAAGACATGTGTAGCCTGCAAGCTAGATTAGACCAAAATTAAGCTTTTTGGCCTACATGCAAACACTGAAGGGTGCTTTTCCACTAAGCAAGATCCGGGATATATATATATGTATCTATGATAAGTGTATAAATTCATGAAAGAAAAATATGATACAGAAGTAAATGACTTCTACTAATTTGAAATGGCTAAACAGTGCATCTATAAGCTTTTGGAAGCCAATTTTTACATATATTGGCTTCCAAAATTAACGAAGGTTGATTAATTTGTAGAGTTAACGCGATTTATTTTTTTAACGTAATTAACGTATGCATAGGATGTCCCGACCTGTTTATCCTACAATGCCGCCCTCGCTGTGTTCAGTGCTCCTCACGTAAACAGCATGGCAGATCCCAACTGTATCCACTTTTCTATGTGAACTTCTCTTCTGTGTCGCAGGCCCGATAGAGGGATTATTGGTCTACGTCACTCCTGCTTTACTGCGCATTTACCTTAAAGGCATACTCCGCAACTTTCACGATATTTGCTCTCTGTCGCCCTCTTCAGGCTTGCCGCGCAACATCAGTAGTAAAATTAAATCTCTCTGTCGCTCATAAGAGGCATGTTTCAGTGGCTGCTTTCCAAATTGCTTGCCCAAACAACAAACAAGCGCTGTTTCCGTTCGCAATTCAATTGTAACAATCGGGATAACTTAGAGTAAAGATCTCACAGTTAGGTATTCAGTTTGTGGGGGAGGTCGGGGTAATTGGAAAAACAGTGAGATTAGATACAGAGAATGTCTAAGCGCCACGTAGCAAACACCTCCCGACACTAGAATCAGCCTACATCATTAGGTGTTTTTAGGAAAAAATCAAACAAGAAAAATATAAGTCACTAGCTTGACAAAACCAAAAGAAAAAAGTTTGACTTCAATACTGAAATCCAGCGAGTACGCCGGAGTTTGCAGTTTTATCTACAGAACCGAGTCTTACACGTTAGTGTTGTAACTATTAATAATAAATATTTGTTGTCTGGTTTTCTGAGCATCAATAATTATAATCATAATTTAATATTAATATAATTATTGATGACGTTCGAGTTTAACCTGTTTATTAAAGATTTCGGGGCACCAATCTCATAAATGAGATAATTTTAATTAAACCAGACTGTCAGTCTCTTTGAAAAGGCGTCGAGTTCGTCCGCGGGGTTAATGAAATAGGTCAACCTTACAGATTACATTTCATTCATAATTTCCATCTATTTTAACGCATGCAAAAATCTAGAACAAAGTTAACGTCGAGGGAAGGGGGCGTGTGTGTGTGTGCGGCTGTGTGTGTGTGTGCAGCGCTGTGTGTGTGTTTGTGGGAGACAGCGAGCGGATGAGGGGTGGTTCAGTTTAGCACACTCAATGCGATAAATAACTCAAGTCTTATCAATTGGCGTGATCGGTTCACAAAGGAAGACAAAGGAAGACCGCGTGGCGATTCAACAAAACGCTAGTTTCATTAGCAATGGTGGCTTGGACAAAGGAAACGAGGGCGACGGAGAAAGGGGATCAACTGAGGCCACGCGACCTGTCTAAACAGACATGCGCCGACCGCAGCAGACAATAAACAAACAAAGAAATAATACAATATAATATACTGCTTCTGGTTGCAACCAAAGTCAAATAATAAAACACAAAAAGCATGCACATTCAGGGTCGTGTACGGCGACAGACGACCAAGAATAACAGTGGTTAAACAGTTGACAAACTTATTTTAACCAACAGAAAACTGATATTAACCGTTAAGACCTTCTCCTCTACCCAGACCAAAGATATGAACCAGTTTAATCCTACTTGGTGGGGGCAGCTCTCCACAGTCCACGACGAAGAACGCAGAAAGTGTCCAGTTTAAAGGAGCGGTTTTCCGCAAAACCGAGGTCGGAAAAGCGGACGTCCGACTTTTAGGCGCTGAGGGACTCAGGCCTGTTTTCAATAGAGCTCAGATGGCCAGCGGACTACCTGGTACAGGAAAGTCTGTTTGCTCGGCCGATTCACTTCGAAGTTTAAAAGGGAAGTTCTTCCTGGTCCAGCAGGTTTAAACGAAAAAGGGGAAAATGCTAGCAGTGGATTAAAGCGTCTCCTCACAGGCACCGCTCTGGGACCAAGAGAGACCAAGAGAGACCAAGAGAGACCAATAGAGATGCTTATTTTAATATTCGCGCTGCTTTTATCAACTCTGTGATGTCATCACTGGCCACAGACCAATGAGAATGGGTTGAGGGCAGCGCAATGGGTGCTGGGAGATGCAGTTCATTCAGTGGAACGATGCTGGGAGATGCAGTTCGTTCAGTGAAAGGATGATGGGAGATGCAGTTCGTTCAGTAAAGGCCATAGCCTCAACATTAGCATCACATTAGCCTCTAGATGGCTAACGGAGATCGACTCGGTTGTGTAATTCACATTACTACTGTAAGGCATACTGTGCAAACTATGTTCATCCAGCTCCACACATTGAATAAATAGCTTTCTCAGGACTGTATAACAACATCATGCCAGACCAAACACTATAACCACGGTGAAATCATTGATTACTTACCTATCCATTAGCAGCACGGCTAACTCAGCGTCCGTAGTACATGACATTCGTTCCAAAAGAACTCTCCAACGAGGAAAAGCCGGCCAATATTTACTCTGGTCTTTGCTCTCTCTCTCTATCACGTTCACTTTTTCTTTTTCTAGCTTCTTCTGATATGGGATTTCTCTGTCTCTTTGGTGGATCAACATCTCTACAGTCTCTAAACAGCGAAGCTGTATGACTCTGCCGTAAAGCAGAACTCAGTCGGTACTTCCGGCAGCGGACCACTGCTCAAAAGTTCTATAGTGCAGAAAAAAGCCAAGGACTCCTGTAAGTTGGTGATAACTCTAAAAATGAACATAATAGATGATAACATTCCACCATAACTTTTGGGAAAAAAACATTATATTAAGGTGTACAAGTTGCGGAGTTTGCCTTTAAGAAAGAGACACAATCAGCTGTTGTAAAAGATCAGAAGAAGCGATTGGAACAAGCAGATGATTAAAAATGCACATATCTGCAATGATAACTTCACGTCAGGTAAGCCTTGGCTAACAAACAAGCAAACATAGATAACTAACACTCCAGCTGCAAGATAACTACAAATAATAACAGTGGGAACTGGAGTTATGTAAAGGTTCAGTTCCACACCATTTGCGCTCATGTTGATAAGCAAATACATGTAATCCTTCTATTGTTCAGAACAATAAAATTCAATTGAAAAATGCCTTATTGATCCCAGAGGGGAAATAAGTGTTGTTGTAGCTCTTACTATTTAATTCTTCAAGGAGTTGTTGTGGATCCTGATGGCTGTGGGCAGGAAGGATCTCCTGTAGCAGTCTGTGTTGCAGCGAAACTGTTGAACTATCCAACTGAAAACCCTCTGTTGTTGTAGGATAGGCACATGAAGAGGATTCTCAGGGTTGTCCTATCTTGATAAGAAACCGTCAGCTTGACATCTAAAAAATGTTAACCATTGAGTTTGACTAGGGAACTGGCTAAAAGATAAATAGGTTAAAGGAACCAGGTGTAAATGTGATTATGGAGTTCAAAACAAAAGTACCATGGATCTCTCTTGTATTTCCTTCAAAAAAAAAGAGAGAAAGCATCCAGTTTTTTTTTTTTACACTGAAAATTGTAGTTTTTCAGTCATAATAAGTAATGTTAATTATTCGTGATTAATAGATAGATTATATGTGTATGCATGTGTGTATATATATATATATATATATATATATATATATATATATATAATATAATATATATTATATATAATCCATATATTATATGTATATGTATACAATGTCCTGCCCAGCTTATCTTTGGCGGTGTTAAAGTGTACATGACTCTCTGCCACTTTTCAGCTTTCTGCTTAGCTGCTACAGGCCTGATATGGAACATTCTACTGACATCAGTGTTTTCCTGTGACATTGAGGCTGATTGTGTATGATCTATGAATAACGTTTGAAGCCCCAGGTTGTAATAAGTCTTAAAGGAGGGGGAAGACGAGCAGGCTCAAGGTCATACCACACTCTACGGTAATCTTAACCAGGAAGAGGTGTTGAAACCACCCATCCTGCGCGAAGGAATAGCTGCCGCTGGTTTACAGGGAATTCACACGCAGCGGTCACACAGTTTTCCCACCCTGATGTTCCATTGTCACTCGGCACCACAGCGACGACGAAGCAGTTTGCAATTTCGTCCGACTGTGTCGTGCCTGACATCTCCAGAGCTGTGCTCGCCCAGAGATGCACACAAACCTGAGGAGCATAATAAGTTCGTCAGGCGACAGTTTAGACTGTGTTGTCTGCCGAGGGAGTGGGGGTGAAATGTGTTTAGGAAAAGATCCCAGCATCTCGTCTTGTTTATGTTTTCCAGTGTGTGTGGCCTGTCTCATAACAATGCAGACACCTCGCTCTGCAGTCTTTTGACCTTGTGAGACAGACAGCTGTGGCAGATGTGTCCCATCAGGCTTGTGCCGTCCACCCCCAACATCTTTGATATGACAAACCTGCTGGCAAGCCTCCCTGGATAGTTGTTTGAAAAGGCTTTGAAGAGAGTAGATTTCTATGAAGTGAATCATGGAAACGCCTCACGTCAAATTATATTTTTCTACCTGAACACTTCAAGTTTTACTCAAATTGTGTAGGGGACTCCACAAGAATCAAGTTGCTCTAAAGGGGTAGTTTAGAATTAGGAAGTAAAGTTTTAATCCCAAAAACTTTATAATGCTTAATGCTATGCTATCAAGTTTGCATCAGGCCCTTTAACCAAAAGTTGATGATAGGATATGGAGGTAGGAGAGGCTGGCGGTGCATTATCAGGGATCTTCCTGTGTAAAACACATACTGAGAACAGAACATGTCAAGGATTTTGGTCAGAGTACCACTGTTCTTGTTTCACACAGGAAGATTATTGGTGACGCACTTCCTCCTATCTTTATTTTCTGTGTAAATATGAATAGCCTTTTTTGTAAATAAAGATAAAATAGTTTCGAATAACCAGGATGGTGTTAGTCATTTTTAAATGACAGTACATTTTGGTCTTGGTTGCTCTCGGATTGGACCTTTGTTTAACTTTCTGGGTCCAATTAGTCTGGATTCATGCTAAATGAAAGCACAGATCTGAGAATTCAAATAAATTTGGAGCGAGAACATTTCTTCGTTGAAGCATGGTAAATTAACCAAAAAGAGGCAATTTTTGACGATATGGTGATGAAAACAAGTAATGTAAGTAAAGGGTACACCACATATGGCTTATTTTTAACAGGTCAGACATTGTGTCTTCTACCAAAGGAAATAACTTCCTCTGTTACATATTTTCAGACCATTTACATAAGCAAGAGAGTAAAACAAGGTAGAAATGGGTACGTAATGATTTTATTTTCATGTGACTGGCACATCTAAAATGGATACAAGAGGGCACAACTGGTGGCAACAAGATTCCAGTAATGTGTTAAAGTCAGCTACCAGAGCATCCTACGGTTCCTCCAAACTGTCCACATTCCGAGCAATTGCATTCACGCAAACCCAAAGTGTTCCCCCTATCAAACTCTATCAACTGCTGGCATTGAAGTCTGTTAGGGGTATATTGGTACATGAATTCACTCGCTGGTGTATTCGATCAGACGAGGAATATGTTATTTCCTTGTTAACAAGATTTAATTCAGGAAAGGATACACACACACACACACACACACACAGAGAAAATGTGTGGATTGTGCCATGATCTAAAGCTCTCCACACAAAAATAATGCAAGAACGACCATAAATAATGATGCACTGTAGGCTAAAGACACTCGAGACCCTGGTTTTGAGTTTCCAGTGGTACGGCAGTAGTGATGGACTGTGAACGTATGTCAAGCCCATAGGGTCGTGTAATTAGGTGCTTAAGGCAAGATGTTTGTCTATTTATTTTATATCTTTGACGTCATGTACCATTTTAATCTATTTCTACGCTGCTTGCCACACTGTTTTCAGGTGCCTGACAGAGTTCAAAAGACACTATTTAATATGCCATCTGGCAAAAGCACGTAAAAATAAATGCTTGTTGTTTCATGTGCCACCTTGTACAAACAGTGTGCATTTAGCAGCTTATAGATGCATTGTTTAGCCATTTCAAATTAATAGAAGTCAGTTACTTCTGTATCATATTTTTCTTTCATGAATTTATACACTTATTATACATATATATATAAAATGAGAGAGAGAGAGAGAGAGAGAGAGAGAGAGAGAGAGAGAGAGAGAGAGAGAGAGAGAGAGAGAAAGAGAGAGAGAGAGATTACACTAATTGGGGCAAAAACAGCATTTGGCAGCCACCGATTGTGCAAGTTAAAAATAAGAGTAAGGTCTGTAATCCAGGAATAGTCACAGTAGTGTAGTGTATATATATATATATACACCTGGGAAAACAGGGAATTGTTTACTGGATATTTAGCTCTAAATCAAGAGTATGTGCGTGTCTCTCTCTCAGTGTCTTTATTTTTATATGTGTTATGCTATGATCTACGAGCTTTAAAAGTTCCACATTAATTCAAGAGATGAAAAATGAGAGAGAAAAAAACTGTTATTGGAGTCTACAATACTATTCCCTCTTTTCCCTTTTTTCTTCAACACTTTGTTTTTTACAGGCTGCCATTTCCACTAGATTAGTGCCCAGGGTTTTAATTGCAGTTTATGAAGCTCATTTATTGGCCTGAGAGTTTGAAAGTTTGTGTAATGTGGCTTTCAGTGAGGTAGGCAAGCATCCAAGCCACCCTGTGGTTTTTGCATTTCTATTTTTTTTTTCTCCCCAACTCTGTTGTTTTCCTTCTTTCTGTTTTAACACCAGAATGTTTCTGGGCTCACCCGTACATGCTGCTGTTTTTATAGAGAATTAGCACTTCTCTACCCAGCTCCGGCTGTGTAGCCTTGCACTGGAAGTGTTGCCTTTAAATCAGCCGCCCCTTTAAAACCGCAGAAGCACGTGCCAAGAACCCAACATTTAACGCACAGAAGCAAACATTTCTCATCGCTTCAACCAAAGCAGTTAGTTGTAGGACTAATAAACTGAACGAGCACACTTTGCATCGTTGACCCACAATCTTCTCTTAATATCAGTTTCGCTTCCCTTTTCTCTTCCTTTCCTCCTTTGCATCGTCCCCTCTGTGGTGTTCCAGTGGCACCCTGGAGCCTAATTAAGCCTTAATTACATTTGTTGGAATTGATTTGTGATTTAGTCTTTCCTCTGTTGTTCCAGCTCATTGGCCCCCGTAGAAATGTCATTAATGCGCCATTATTTTCACGGGCGGTCTAATTAAAGGGACATACTCCCTGGGTTTCCGGTGATGAGACACGAGGAAGGGGAGCATGTTGGCAACTGGCACCCTGAGGATCCAAAATGGAAGACCCAGTGGGAAGGGCATGTAAAACAGTTGCATGTACTGTATAAGTATAGGGATGTTGTGTACACAGGGGTTGGCACGTTTGGAACCAGTATCCCATTCACAGTGCTTAACATGAATAAGGAGACAAATTTAACAGGTTGGTTCGGGCCTAAAAGCAGACGCTCGCTGGTCAGCAAGTTAAATTAAGAAGAGCAAAAACAGCCAAGAGAAGAAGTGTCAACAACAAAAACCTAGAACCACCAAACATCTTATGTAGATGAAGAATGTTATATGTTAACATTTACAGTACACTAATTTTGCTCTTTATTTGTCTTGCATTATATGAAAGCTGACTTGCCATACTAACTATACAACACGTGGCAGGCAAGTGATAAAAATCCTAATCCCTCCAATGAAAACAGGCTCATGGCTTTAAGAATATCTGCAAGCACATCCCATCCAGACTCTGTTGCTGAAGGAAATGTAAATGTATGCGTTTTGTCGGAGGGATAACCTTTATTCTTGAGGAGAAGCTGAGTGGGCCAACAGCCACGGAGGCAGCCAGCTGACCAAGTGAGGATGCATGGAATGCATGGTGCTTGGAGCTGACCTACGGCAAACAGCTATACCACTGCTTTTTCTTGATGATATGTGTCCCCAGGATAACCAAATAGACTTTTTTTTTTCCAGTTAAGAGCACATATGTAGCATATACACATGCAAGAAAGAGACTGCTGTGTTTTTGTTTTTTCTCTTAATCCCATTTGACGTCCTAGTGGTGCTTGGCAGCTAACACTTTTACATCTAGGTAACCATGGGTTGGGTCTGCTGTGAAATCTGTATCCTGTTGTGAGGAATACATAAGTTAAAACATGAAGTAATAATGGAAGTATTTTTTTAGATGGTGACGGAAAGATCTGAAGGCCATTGGTCGTTTTGACAGATTGTAATCCACACCCCTGACAATTTGGTGCAAACATTTTCAACTTTATGCATATAGTTCACTTAAGTGAAAAATCCCCCATAAATTCCCATGAGAACGTCTGAGCATCATGTCAGACCTGGACACGACACCCAATGCATCTTGCTATCCGGGAGCTGACAGCGCTTTGAAGAGTTACAAAGGCTTTGGAGCGTAGCGTACCTGTGACTGCACCGTACACAGAGCAGCGGTGACGGATCTCTGCACCTGAACCACTGATCCAGAAAGAGTGCATGCTTCGTTATTTCCTCCAGCTCAAGCGATGAAGAAAGCCCATGTTCAGAGAGTCTTGCTGAATTCTAATCACTTCAGTTGGAAATATGTTCCCTGATTTCAAACTTTGGCTGAAGTAGCGCTCGTAATTCCAGACTCCAGTGTGTCAGCAGAGCGCGGATTCATCCTCCATTACACACAAGCAGAGCGCAGTTCAGCTCCATGCTGAGCGTTCAGGCCACAGCAGGTAAAATGTTCATAATTAATACATGTAGCCTATTAATTTGTGTGATGTGTGATGGCACAATGTCGACACTGTTCAGTTTGCTTAGGTTGAACATGAATTAAAATGAATGAAAATTAAACACCATTGAATATGTCATTAAAAAATTGATGGGTAAGAATAGATTATGACCGGATTTTTGGCGTGACCTCTGGTCCCAAGCTCTGTTCAGTCTCTTACATCTAAAGGAAAAATCTAGTTTATCAGTATGCTCCAAACAAGAGAAACCAATGTTTTCTCGTTTCATGTTTTTAATATGCGTGACAAAATATCTGAAGAAAAATAACCACACACTTAACAAAAACACCTGATTAATCTAGTTCAGTCACAGTTTCTGAAGCGAGAGCCCAAATAAAGGGGGAACTGCCTCAAAGTATGACAAGAATGCAAGGGTCAAATTAGTTTTCAACCACCAAGCTGACAAGAAGAAAAATGTGGCTTATTTGTCGTACACACAGAAAGTACAATAAAAAGAAGACAGTACTTGGTTTGGAAATTGTTTGTAATTCTTGATCAACGCTGATGTTCCCTCGAGGAGGCTTTTGAGTTTGAGGCAGCATAGGGAGGGCCTCTGCAATGCATTCACATGTGGAAGGTCAAAGATTAGTGCTTTTTTTCATTATGCTGTTAAGATCCACCCAATCCTTGTTCTTACTCTACCAGTTTGCTTACCCACCGACATGCAGCTGGAGTGACTTGCCTGCTTACCTGCCCTTCTCCCCCTGCCCTCAATTTTGGTGCAACTCTATCTGCTGTCTCCTTGTACCCTTTCTGTCTGTTATGATTGTGTATAATGGGACTCAGTCCAACGTGTTGGCTGGCAGGCCGACGGGCGTGTTGGACAACTGCTTCACAGTTGGCTGGCCTAGTAATAAGGGAGGTGTATGAGGGGGTGAGAGAGAATGAGAAAATAGAGTGGAGGGAGGGAACATCAGAGGTGGAGACAGAGCTGGAGAACGGGGAATGGGGTCACTTGAGTTTGTTGTTTATAGGATATCAGGCTTTCTCTCCACCCCGGTTAGTAGTCTGACTCCTCTCCTATTGCTTCCACACGGCCATCTTTAGGAGTGCTGCTGAAGTGAAAACGTCCAGCTGAAGAGGACATGTGCCATGTTTTTCAGACGTTTTCGGCAAACCTTGAGTTTGAGCAAAGTTGAGCAAAGGGAACAAGAAAATCATGGGTTGCTTGAATGAAGTAAACAACCTAGCATATTTAGTGAGGGGTCAACTCTGTAAAGGTTTTTTAAATAACTTATAAAGTGTTTCTCTTTGTTTTTCTGTTTAAACCCCTGTGATTGCTGAGTCATCTGGAAAAATCAGCTCTCTACCATGCTTTATTCTTGGGCAACGCAGCATAAGAGAACTTCCATTTTTAGCTTCATGGCAAATTACATTAAGCCACAGTTCAGTGAGCGCTAATGCTTTGAAAGTAACAAAAATTGACAGAAAGGGATCAAAGTTTTGCTATGTCGCTCAGGCTTTCTCCCAGCTAGGCCTCCTTTTCAGCTTTATTACCGCTGCAGCAGCCCGGAAAGTAAGGGGTTAAACCTGTCTGCGGCCCACATCTGGGAGTAATTTGAAACATTCCACAAGTCTTACCACATGTTTTCAGATGGACTAAATCCTGCGAAAGGCTCGCATGTCACAGCCTTGAGAAAAATCATCTTTTTTTTTTTTTCACCCTTCAGGAGGAGGGAAAAATGAGAAGGAGAAAGTTAAAAGTAAATAAGAGGTTTTATGTTCTTGCAGGTGAGTCCAAAGGTAACGATGTGGCAGGGTGCGCAGGGTTGTTTCAGTACTTGGTTGTGAAATCGGTGGCAGTCCCCAACTCCCCCCTTGCATGTTGATGGCATGGTACTTGAACGTGTTCCGAGCGAATGCTATTTCTTAACAGCTATTTGCAAGTAAAAAAAAGGCTTTGAGGCTCAGCTAACTGTTTCCATGCGGCTGATACCATCTCGTCTGTGCTCTTATTCTTTCCCTCGCACATTTTTTCTTTATTCTTCACAGTCTGGCACCATAACGTGAGCCAATGTGAGATCCGTGTAGCCTTTCAGCACGCCTGTCCAGACACACAGTCGTGAATGGCAAATTTAGCTTCTGCTACAGTAGGACCTGTGTTGGGTTTTTTCTTTTTTTTGTCCATGCAAGTACAAAGATATTTGAATCTTAATGTGATATATCCAGAATTCTACAGGCCCAGCCAGGTAGCAAATTATTGCACCAATGTGCTCAGAAAGTAATAGGTTTAAAACAGTCTGTCTGCTGGAGTTCCAAATAGTGCTCAAATGATACTTGATGATGACTACCAAAGGTCAGTCACCTTTAACAGTTTAACCCCCCCTCCAACCTAGATTTAATGAAAATCCCCATTTATTCCAGAATAGAATTTGTCTCCTTATTACATATAAAGCCCTTAATAATCAGCTCCATCATACATCAAAGATCTGATTGTTACATATATTCCCAACAGAGCCCTTCGCTCTCAGACTGCAGGTTTACTGGTGGTTCCTAGGATTTCTAAAAGTAGAATGGGAGGCAGATGTCTTAGTTATCAGGCTCCTCTCCTGTAGAACCAGCTCCCTGTTTTAGTCTGTAAGTGGGTTAGGTTATTCTAAACTCAGGGATGGAGTACTCAAGTCCTGACTCGATTCACGTTTAAGGCATTTGTGACTTGACTCAAACAGCATGCCAATGACTGGACTCGGACTTACAATGTTAGGACTTGGACTTGGACTCCGATATGATAAATTGCAATTGTTGGAATTAGCATTGCGCTGATGTTATTGTTGGCTTGCTATATTAGGTCGGATTACTGGACAAATTTAGATGTTGATTATGTATTGTTTTCAAATTTATTTTGAGCATGTTTTATTATTTTGCGCGTTACTTAGCTTGGTGAAAGCGTAAAGTTAACCTCGTATGGCTGCCATTACTATATTCTTAGAATCTACACTCTGCTCTCTTTGACTTAACTTGACACTATAATGACTTGGCATAGACTGAAAGATTCTTTTTGGGACTTGGACTCAGACTTGTCCTGTAGGACCTAGAAACTTGACTTGGCCCCGTCTTGGACTAATCCCATGTGACTTGGTGTCATGCTGCCCTATTCACCATCTCCTCATCATTGTCCTCACCTGTGCCTCTCCAATCAACCACACCTGATCCTCCTCACCTCCTGCCTTTATAACCCGCCACTTCCCTTCACTCAGCGCCGGATCATTATCGTTGTCTCCATGGTGTGTTGTCCTGCTGTTACCCATCCTGCTCGTCCGATGTCCTGTCTCTCTGTTCCTGCCGTCACCATCATTACCTCCTCCATCAACCAGCACTTAATAAACATCCTTGCACCTTTCCACAGCGTCTGCGTTTGGGTCCATGCACCACACCGCAACTCCTGACACTTGGACTTGCACTTGGACTCAAACACTAAGGACTCATCTGTGACTTGAAATCAAGAGATGGTGACTTGACAACAACACTGCCTAAACTACCTCTATAGTTACTCTACTATAGGACTGGGTCCTGGAAGACAAACCAATCACCTATGCTCACTCTGCTGCTTTCTCCTACTACTCTCCAATTATGCATTATATACAGTAATTGCTGCATGTGCCATCATAATACCAGTCAGTTCTGACCAAAAACTGACTGGTGTTTTTAGGTGTCTGCAAGACGACTGAAGACTAAGATGGGTTTCCTTTTACCAGTAACCCTGTGCATTCAACGAATGTTAAAATCAACCAGAAAAATTGCACCACAAGAAAAAACATGTGTTTTGAAATGACTTAGCCAAAGAGGTAAATCTTTACAACCTGACAGGTTTGGAGATCCTCTGGAGGGTAGAATGGGTGAATATGGTCAAATCAATATTTAGGGTGTCACATAAACTCCAAAATAACATGACTGAATGCTTAAAAGCAGATCAGGTGCTTCAAGAAAAGGGGGTTAAAATCATGCTGCACCTTTTTATAGTTTATAGTTTTCCCCTTCAATAAAGGTGTTTGTTTGCATTTGAATAATTCAGGATATGTGGTGTATTAATGGTGGGAAAGGTTATAAAAGGATTTGTCACGATCACATTTTGTGCCTCACAATAATGTTACTTTTAACAGCAGTGGGTGGAACATTTACATCCACTTTTCTATGATATTACACTCACCCTTACCTCACATACTGAAAGATCCATACTCCTTTATAGAGGTAGGGCTTATTCATAGAGAAAATGAGAATAACCCAATCCTAGCACCTCTCTATCTCCCTATCAGATCATCAAAATGTAAACACAACAAGTAGACTTCACTAAACGTTCAAACCCTTTTTTTTACCTTTGATGTGAAAGATTTTCAACAAAAAAAGTCAATAAATCAGTTTGAGGGAGGGAATATTAAAAACAAAAATGGTTTAAAAAAGGAGGGAAAAGGGGGGGGAAACTAAAAGGAGCAGATTAAATAAGTGTGCACACCCTCAAGCTTAAAGATATTGAAGCTTCTTTTTATTTATGTTTAATAATAATACTTCCTTACATCTTTAATAAGCTATAATGAATCTTATCTGGCTTGAAATAAAATTCAGCTCAGTAGAATTTTCCAGAAATGAGCTTATTTATATCCTCTAGCCAAAGCAATAGTCTCCAGAGAGGCAACATAGGATTAAAAGTATCGAGTACACAACTGTTGAAAAGTATCAGACAGAAGAGCAGCACACAAACAATCCACAGCATTTTACAGTCATATTCAATAAATATGGTATCTAATCTAACATGTTCTCAAGTAAGGCTTGTTTGTCAGATAAAAAGTTTATTTTGACAATAACAATCTTTAATAATCATACTTTTTATCAACCCCACATTTCTGTATTACGGGTATTTTTTTGTTAATCTGATGTAACATTTTCATGTTAATTGTTGTGTTTTCCATATCTGCAAGCGGAAAATCATAATAATTAACAAAAATAAAGGCTTTAAAACAAAATTCTGTGTAATTAATATATATTGTGTTTTACTTAATGAATTGGTTTACTGAAATAAGTAAATCATAATGTTTAATAGTACTCTAATTTATTGAATATGACAGTATGTATAGTTTCGAAATGTGAAGGAAAAGTGAGACAAAAGCGTCATTAATGGGACTGTGAAGTTTCTCCAAATTTGATGAAAAGACGAGACAAAAACTTGTCAGGGAGAAACCCAGCAGGTGAAAGAAACTTGTTTTTCAAAGAAAATATCCAGGACTGGATGGATACCGTGTGAAGATTACATTATTATTTGATAGAACTAAAGTTGAATTTTTGGGCCACAATTCCAAAAGACGTCTTTGGCCGAAACACAACACAGTGCATCACCAAAACAGCACCATACCCAATGTGAAGCATGATGGTGGCAGCCTCTTGATCATGACTTACTTGTCTTTAAATGAAACTGGGATTTTCATTGCAGTGGATGAAATTATTAACTGTTCCAAATACTTATTATACCTAAAGCCTTCAGACATCCGCACATTTGGGATGAAGCATTTTTAAAACGGAGTTTGTACACTTTTTAGATCCGTTGCATACACATGATGGACCAGCTCATCTGGACATCGAGCCCCTGGCTCTCAGGTTTCCCCAGTGTATTGTACACTGTAATTACCCACAGACATTTAGGACGCTGCAAATGTTTCTGCTGGGCGAGAGTGACACTCTACACAGTTGGGGGCCCTCTTGGTCTCTAACACCCTGTCCATTTCTTTGTAATCCAGGACAAGACATGTGGTATGTGGGCCTGTGCTGGGGGCTAAAAGCATTATCAGGCCGGCTAATGTTACTACACTTTGGAAATAGCCATAGACTTTCACACGGGACGGTAAACAGGCAACCAGCATTTAAAGGCTGGAACTGAGAACCTGCTGAAGGGCTGCACCAGGTCCCATGTAATGTGAAAAATGACAGCATCTCTGTGGCATCATCAATGACCATCTACATGGAATATTTATTATCATGGTTTCCTGTTATTATGAAGAAAGTAATAACTAAATAAAAGAAGTTTTGAGATCTTCTGAGAACATTTCTGAGATTGCTAGAAATAAGTCATTTTAATTTAGCTTTCATGGAGCATGTAACCCCAAAATGGAATCGTTAAATAAACTTTGACATTTAAAAAAACTTTCATGTCTGATAAGACTGACTCAGTCTTGCACAAGAACACCCACAAAAAATACAAGTGGTTCTTCAATTTTCCATTACATAGCGAGAAACCTAGACGGTCATGTCCCAAACAACACTCTTTAGCTCATTCTAGGGCACATGTCAAACTAAAGGCCCGTGGACCAAATCCGGACCTCTGTAGCTATTTATGTGGCCTTCTTGACTCTGGAGAGCCACATTATAGAACCTTCAAGGTAACAGTTGTGAGCTTAAACATTGTCTTACTAATCAAATCAAAAGTATTTTTGTATTTATATAGTGCCAATTTACATCAGTGTAAAAAGATGTTCAATATTTTTTACTTTTAAGAAGTACTCCTTGAATCCAGAGGCAGCTATTCATTAATATTTTAACATTTTGTTAATAGGTAGTTTTATCAATACATTCTCCCACCGCTGGCCCATTGAGGACATTCATTATTTTGATGTGACCCAAAATGAAAAGGAGTTTTTACACCCCTGTTCAAGGGGGACCCAATGTGTTCTCTGGTCAGAAGAAATAATTATTCAATAGATTACTAATATTGAAATATTTCTTCAACTCAATCTACTAAGTGAAACACATTATTAAGATTATTCACACACACACTGATGTTTTCAAGCCTTTATTTCTGTTGATTATGATGATTTTTCTGCTTACAGCCAATGAAAACATGACATTTAAGAGCACAGCGGACCCTCGGTGTTTACAGGGGTTAGGGACCACCACTGCCACCGAATAGTTAATATCTGCTAATAGTTGAGACCTGAGATTAAATTTCTTTACCACCTCAGTTCACTTTTTAAAGGAAAAACGTACATAGAAGTTTTGCAGCATATAAAAATACTTTTGATTTGTCACAAGCATACTAGCTTGTGACAGCCTTTCTAGAACAGTCTGTATTGCAAAGTCCAATGAGGAAAGCTTAATGTCCTTCTGGTTAGCCTCATATTTTGGGTTACACCAACACACTAAAGGTCTGATCTGGGCTGACATGTAATAATCTACAAAACAAAACAGGCCTATACCCCCTCCTTTCCCTAGGCACCTCCAAGGTCGCATGTCTAACTCTAGACCTTTTATTACTCCATATGAATCTTGTACAATGCTTATCACACTCCCTAAATTGCTTTGCTGGAACTTCTACCGGGAGTGCCGCAAACAAATATAGCAATCTTGGGAGAACATTTATCTTTATTATTCGAGTTCTGCTGCTAAGGTTGAGAGGGAGCAGGCTCTGCCTGTCCAAATCCCCGTAGATTTTCTTATTTACCCAATCATAGTTAACATTATATAACCGTGCAAGGTTTTTTTTTGTCAATAAAGCACACAAATACTCCATTTGTGCTTGATACCAATTTAATTGATTGCTAGCCAATAATTGTTTTGGGGGGTCAAAAAAGAAAGTCAAAATTTGAGTATTTTTGTATGTTGAGTTTATAACCAGACAGTCTACCATACGATTCCAGAAACAGGGGGATTCCAGATTCAGGATTTCCAATTGTTACCAGGACATCGTCTGCATACAAGCATACTTTGTTTTTCACATTCCCTGTTGTCACTCAATTTAGCACATTAATTTGTCTGTATCCTTTAGAGTCAGTTTTATCCTTCCCTACCTTCGGTATGATCAAGATAAAAGCCTCGCACCATAATGGCGGAAGAGCACCACCTCTCAGAGTATAGTTAAATGAGGCCTTTAATAAAGGAAATAAGGATTCCCTAATATTTTTGTTCCACTCTGGGGGGAATCCATCACACCCTGGAGATTTAGAGGTCTTAAGATTTTAGATTTCACAGCCAATTTCTTCAACTGATGTTTCTCCAATAGATTTATTTTGATTCTTACCTATGGATGGTAGATCTGAGGAGGAGAGATATTTCTGGATTGTGCGATCATCTGCTTTATCTGGTTATGTGTATAACCCTGCAAATCTTGAAATGCTCTCTGAATTTCTTCACGTTTGTTAGTTATCTTGTTTGTCTTTGGGTCCTAAAACTTATAGATAGTGTTTTCCTTCTGTTGTTTCCTAAGTTGCAATGAGGAAAGCAACTTAGGAGCTAAGGCCCTGACGCATAGTACCTATATCTATTGTATGTGAGTTTTTCTTTTCCAATCCTCACTTTTTATTAATTTTATTTTACTTTTATGATATTTTTTTTATCTCTTGCTCAACACGCCTTGTCTGTTCTAGTACCAAAGGGTTTTTGGTGATAGAATGGAGCTGCTTCAATTTTTTAACATTTCTTGCAAATCTGATCTGATCTGTTTTTGTTGTTTGTTTGTTTTTGCTCTCATCTTCTTTAGAATAATGCATTTCGCTACAATTATACCCCTAAGGTATGCTTTTGCTGCATCCCATAGGATTGTAGGGCTAACTGTTCCATTATCATTAGGTTCTAAATGCTTTTTTAGTTCCTCGGCCATTTCTGTTTTAAATGTATTACTGTTTAGTAAACCTGTGTTAAGCCTCCATAAAGTATTTTTAGGACTAAATTAATCTTCATAGTTAGCCCAGAGTGATCAGAGAGGTCTCTTTGTCCTGTTATGCAGTCATTCACTCTTTGAAGATCCTTATTGAATATGACAAAAGTATGAATTCTAGTGTGATTGTTATTCCTAGTTGAGTAGAAATTGAATTCACCGTCATATGTATGCAATGTCTCCATATATCAATGAGATCCAGTTCTAGCAGGATTCTTTAAAAAAAACACATACTGCTACCAGGAGTTCATGGATGTAACATAAAGTGACTTCTTCCTGTTCCATTTTCCCCTTCACCAACACAAATCTACCCTCTTTATCTTAATGTTCTGCAATAAACTCAGAACTAATCACGTTTGATACAAGATTGGCCACTCCTCTTTTCTTGCCAGATCTGTGGAAAGCAAAATAAGTGTTTTTCAATCCCATTCTCTTCCATATCTCATGTTCTTCATTTGAAAGATATGTTTCTTGTAGAAAGGCAATACCAATTTGTTCTCGTTTTAACTTAGAGATTATCTTGCTCCTCTTAATGGGATTTTTTTTATACGGTTGACATTCAAGGACTGTACATTATAATACTGCATACACTCAAGACATTTTTTAACATGTTTTCCCACACCAGTGGAACATTACTCCCAGCCCTCCGAACACATAAAGAACAAAAATAAACAAAGACAGAACCATTTCATAACAGTATAAACCAGGTCTTCCAACAGAAAGGTTCTTTGGTCTCCTCTCAATTTTAGGGAAAAATGCCATTACGTGGTGCCCCTGTTTGTTGCCTAATTGAGAAAAAGGAAATGAGAAAAGTAAATATAAGAGTCACCTATCAGACCATAACAGGTCCACTTTTGAAGGGGGTCACTGTTTTCATTTTCATCCTAGCCAGGAAAAGGCCACCCAGCAATGTTCTGAACTGTATTAATCAGCGGGTCCCACGCTCTTAACATGGTGGGATCAAGAATTTCTTTGCAGGAAAATAATTGGAAATCATGCATCTCTATAGGTGTCCTCCATGCCTGGCTGCTGGAACACCTTAAGCTTCCCCCACGCGCTCTCAAAGACCAGGTGCATTCGCGATGAGTTGTGGTCCCACTGTACTCATTGGCAGAAGACTGTTGATTGTCTCAACCATGATATCTTTAGATTTTCTTATAGTCACCAGTCCCAATGTGAACCCACGTCTCCTTAGATCCACTGCAACCTCCTCCAGCCTGCTGTACATGACCATTCCGAGCCAAAGTGCATGTGCATTTTGGTCAGTGGGGTTTGGAACCAGATCGCGTTCGCTTTGAACACTTTCTTAACGGGCCATTCTTTTTTCTCCTCAATTGTATATTTCCTGCATAGTTGTGGTCAAAGATTATCTGCCTCTCTTTTATGTATATAGGCTTCTTCCATGCAATGCGGAGGATTTGCTCTTTGATCTCAAACTTTAAGAAACACACCACTGTTGATCAAGGAGGTGCACCCGCCAGTGAGCTCTGTCTATCCCCAGACTCTTCTCGCTGCTCTGGTCCACACTGTCCCCAAGCATAGATATCATCATGCTTTCCATGTACCTTAGCACAGAGGTGCCTTCTGTATTCTTAGGGATGCCATATATCTGTATGTTATTCCGACATGAATGTCTCTCCAAATCTGTAATCTTCTCTTAAAGCTGCTTTTGGTTATTTAACAACCGAATGATGGCATCCTTCACTCCAATGTCCCATTTCTGCTTCTCCACCATATTCTTCTCCATTTCTTCCAGGCGGTTA